>VZQC01012024.1:1020149-1057821 GCA_009823505.1 Rhizomys pruinosus | reverse complement strand
TGGATGGATGGATGGATGGATAGGTGGATGGATGGGTAGATAGATGGATGGATGGATAGGTGGATGGATGAATAGGTGGGTGGATAGATGGATGGATGGATAGGTGGATGGATGGATAGGTGGATGGATGGATGGATGGATGGATAGATGGATGGATAGGTGGATGGATGGATGGATGGATGGATAGGTGGATGGATGGGTAGATAGATGGATGGATGGATAGGTGGATGGATGAATAGGTGGGTGGATAGATGGATGGATGGATAGGTGGATGGATGAATAGGTGGATGGATGGATGGATGGATGGATAGGTGGATGGATAGGTGGATGGATGGATGGATGGATGGATAGGTGGATGGATGGGTAGATAGATGGATGGATGGATAGGTGGATGGATGAATAGGTGGGTGGATAGATGGATGGATGGATAGGTGGATGGATGAATAGGTGGATGGATGGATGGATGGATGGATGGATAGGTGGATGGATGGATAGGTGGATGGATGGATAGGTGGATGGATGGATAGGTGGATGGATGGATGGATGGATGGATAGGAGGATGGATGAATAGGTGGATGGATATATGGATGGATGGATAGATGGATGGATGGATGGATGGATGGATAGGTGGATGGATGAATAGGTGGATGGATGAATAGGTGGATGGATGGATGGATAGATGGATAGATGGATGGATAGATGGATGGATGGATGGATGGATGGATGGACAAAAAGGCAAATGGGTGGATGGAGGGACAGATGGATAAGGAGGAAGGGCAGATGGATGGGCAGACAGAGAGGTAAATGGGTGGGTTGGAAGATGGGAGGATGGATGGAATGATGGATGGATGGATAGGCAGATAGATGCATGGATGGATGGATGGATGGATGGATGGATGGATGGATGGATGGATAGATGATGGATTAGATTAGAAGGTGGGCGGGTGGGTGAATGAATGGTTTGGTGAATGGCTATGTGGAAGGTGAGTAGGTGGATCAGTGGATTGGTAGGTGCGTAGGTAGATAGATGGTTAGGTGGATGAATGGATTAGTAGAAAAATAAAATAGGCTGGAGCTACAGCTCAGTTGGTGGAATGTGTGCCTAGTATCCATGAGCCCTGGGTTCCACCACCAGGAGAACAAAAACCAGGCATGGTAGCACACACCTGTCTTCCTAGCACTCAGGGTAGAAGGCAGAGGCAGGATCAGAAGTTTAAGGTCATCCTCAGTTACAGAGTGGTAGAAGCCAGCCTGAGCTATGTGAGACTCTACCTAAATGAGGAAAGCAAGGCTCTGCCTCCCACGGCAGTTCACACCCTGGGAACCTGGGAGGGGTAAAATTTCAATGTATTTTAGGACGAGGATTGCATAATCCAACCTACAGGACACCCCGCCATCATAGCCATGGTGGTGTGAAAACACAGCTTTCCACACAGCAAGTGCACATGCAACTGATTCAGGGCTCACCTCCCTCCTCTCTGACTGTCTCCACCCTAACCCAGCAGGCTCAGAAGCATCCACTTCTTTCACTCAACAGACATGTTCCTCATGCCTGCACCCACCAAGTGTAACCCCTCCCTGCCACGTCTCAAGCCACAAAACAGATGCCAAAGACACAAATGACAAAATTCACACAGCTCTGCAGAGCAGGAGGGCAGGACGCGGGCGTGGCTGCCAGCAGCGACTCAACAGGCTGGAATGCTGCCCCACTGCTCTGCTCCTCTTACTTTCATGTTTGCAACTTTCCTTTTCAGGTGTGAGAATAGACACACCTCAGGGCTGTAGAGAGCTCTCAGTAGTTAAGGGCACTGGCTGCTCTTGCAGAGGACCCAGGTTCAGTTTCCAGCACCCACATGGAAGCTGACAAATATCTACAACTCCGGTGCTAAAGGATCTGACGTTCTCTTCAGGCTTTCGACACACACACATGGTGCAACTACATACATTCAGGTAAAAGACATCACAAAACTAAACTAAATAAATAAAAGTTGTAAGACACACCACATGAAATTTATTATCCTCCCCATGTCTGAACATAGCTGTATGTGTGCTATGTACATGTGAGTACATGCCCCACATGTTTCTGGAGGCCAGAAGAAGACACCTGATGTCCTGCTCCGCCATGTTCTGCCTTACTCCCTTGGGATGGGCACACTTTTCTGCTACACTGGATTCAGCACAGCTGCCCGTCTCCACTCTCCGTATACCAGGGGTTACAGATGTACACAGACACAGCCTGCTTATAATGGATGCTAGGGATCCCAGCACAGAGCCTCATGCTTGCAGACCCGGCCCACCGAGCCACCTCTCATTCCTGTTCACCTTCTTTTTTTTTTTTTTTTTCTTTATGAGACAGGGTCTCCCTTTAGTCCTAGCTGGCCTGGAGCTTGTTATGTAGACCAGGCTTGCCTTGAACTCACAGAGATCCCCTGCCTCCCTCCTGAGTTCTGGGATTAAAGGCGTGCACCACCACACCTGGCTCTGTTCTCCCGCTTTCTCCAGACAAAGTCTATCACTGGCCTGGAGCCCACCAAGTAGTCCAGGCTGGCCAGTGACCCCAGAGACCCTCCCACACTGCCTCCCACACTGGGACTACAATTGTGCACCACGACACCCAGCTCACTTAACTCCTTTGAAGATCATTTATTATGTTTATCTGTGTGGGGGAGTCATCCGTAGGAGGCATGAGTTCAGAGCCAGCCTGGGCTGCAGGTGGAGTTTAATACCGGTTTCAGCTACAGAGGAAGACATCGTCTCAAAAATCTAACTGGGAGGCTGAGGAGATGGCTCAGTGGACCAAGTGCTCACTGTATGAGTGTGAGGACATAGTGTGAGTGTGCTGCTTTGAATGGGCCAATCCCCCACGGGCTCGGGCATCTGAACACTCAGCTGGTGCTGCTGCTCTGTCCTGCATAAAGATGTGAGCTCTCAGTTTTGTCTTCTTCCACCATGCCATGCCTTTACACTATAATGGACTCTTAACCCCCCGAAACTGTAAGCCCAAATACATATTTTCTTCTATAAGTTGCCTTGATCATGATGTTTTATCACAGCAAAAGAAAAGGAACTAACACACCACATAGAAGTTGAGAACAGGGACTACAGACATAGCTCTGCAGTGAAGAGTACTGGATGCTCTAGCCGGGCGTGGTGGCGCACGCCTTTAATCCTAGCACTTGGGAGGCAGAGGCAGGTGGATCTTTGTGAGTTCAAGGCCAGCCTGGTCTACAGAGTGAGTTCCAGGACAGCTGGGGCTACAGGGAGACCCTGTCTCAAAAAGACCAAAAAATAAAAAAAAATAAAAATAAAAAAAAAAAACCCACAAAGAACAGGGTTTGGTTCCCACCACTCTTAAGGCAGCTAACACACAGACATACATACATACATACATACAGAGAGAGAGAGAGAGAGAGAGAGAGAGAGAAGAGAGAGGAGAGAGAAAGAGAATGCCCCTCTAGTCCTCCAGCATGTCCAAGAACTCATAGGTCTGTGCAGAAGAGAAACTATCTAGGGAATGTGTTTTCAACAGAGCCAGCGCCAACAGAACACATGTCTCCAGCAGAGCTGTGGCCTTTAAAAGCCTGCAGCTCCCAGCTTGGCCCCGGGCACTAGGATGCCCCTCCCCCCTCGGCTGGCAGGGCCTTCCGAGTCAGAGTGAAGACCCAGGAGCTGCACCGGACACTAGATTTCAGAAACACAGAATCACCCACCATGGAATATTCTGTAAGTTTGATAAAAAAAAAAAAGTTTCTGATATAGAATTTGGTTCTGCAAATATGGTGATATTCAAACATGGTGGTATGATGACAGAATTCAAATGCTATATATATCTTCCACCCAACAACCCAACTGTCATCTATTACCCAGTGACCTGTCAATCATCCATCCTCACTGTTTACAACAGAGAATCTCAACCACACCCTACCAACATCTTTTCCCGTCCTTGTGGTACCTCATGCATGCTAGTCAAGCACTCTACCACTGAGCCACACCCCAGCCCCTCACTGGGGTCCCTAGGCACAGGCTCTCCTACTGAGCCACACCCAGCTCCTCATACAGAATTCTAGGCAAAGACTCTCCCATTGAGCCACATTTCCAGCCCTCACTTTACTTTTTGAGTCAGGCTGCCCCTGAACTGGCTGTATGTCACATACCAGCCTTGAACTTGCCTTCCCAAGCAGCCGGCAGGCCCAGCTCTGAGAACTGCTTTTCAAAGCTCTACCATTGGGCACAGACAGCCCTTGGGCTTGCACATCCTAAGCAGCTGCAAATACTGCCTGAGATTCCGATCGATTAGTTTATGGGTCGGTGCTTCATCCCTTCTGTCTTTACTTTGGGTTTCAGGAGAGTTAGCTCAATGTATTCTGGTGACTTTGCATGTGAAAGACTGTATGGAGCAACGCCCACCAATGGACCCTTGTGGACACCCAAGCACACATGCACAAAAAGAAAACACAAAGTCAGTACAGTAATCCTGATTAGGTTCGAAAGTATTTGGGGGAGGGTGGTTTGGGGGTTTTGGTTTTGGATTTTTGAGACAGAATCTCATATAGCCTAGGCTGACCTCAAGCAATGTAGGCCAGGGTGATCTTGAATTCTTGATGGTCCCAGGGAAATGTGGGATGACAGATGTGTGCCTCCACACCTACTTTGTTAAATTTTATACTGCAAGTGAGATGCAACTGATTCATTTAAAATGCGTACATGGCTGCGTCTATGTCCATAGTCTGTTCAAAATAATCTTGGTAGGCTGGGGAGACAGCTAAGCCTTTACCTAAAACTGCTAGCCACCAGCCCAATAACAAGATCCCTGGATCCTCTGGGTCAAGAGAGAACCAATTCCCAGAAACTGTCCTCGGACACACTGCAGCACCAGTGGTCTCACATGCACAATGGAAATGAATTAGTTAATTAGTTTAAAAGGCTTGGCAATTAGGGGCTGGAGAGATGCCCTAGTGGTTAAGATCACTGACTGCTCTTGCAAAAGACCCGGGTTCGATCCCCAGCACCCACATGGTGGCTGAGAACCATCTTTGAGTTCCAGGGGAATCCGACACCCTCTTCTGACCTCCGTGGCATTGCATGACATGGGTGCACAGACCTACATGCAGACAGGACACTCATACACATAAAAAATAAATAAATAATTATTTTAAAAGCTAAAAAAAATAAAGCGAAAACAAAGCAAATAATAAAAATAATATGTTATTATTTTTAAAAAGGCTTGGCAATTAGTAAAAGAAAAATAAACTACATCTATGAGAAAAATCTATTTAAAGCCAGGGGTGGTGACACACGCCTTTGATCCCGGCACTAGACTGTCCCCAGTGTCTTTATCTCTCTCTATTTGCAAAGCCACACAAATGTTTACTCACTGACTGTGGGGGTGTTTTAACCCAGGAAGACTCAGGAAGAAAGGAGAGGAAGAGAGAGAACCTGCCTAGCACAGCAGGAAGATAAAACTTAAACTGTTCTCCTAGTGGGCTTGGTGGCAAGTGTCTTTAATCTCAGCACTGGGAAGGCAGAGGCAGGTGGATCTCTGTGACGGCAAGGCCAACCTGACCAGGTGGAGACCCTGTCTCAAAAAAACAAAAAAATGCTTTCCAATATCCAAATCATGACAAGGTTTTGTTTTGTTTGTTTTGTTTTTTTGATATAAAGCTTGCCAAGCACCAGGCCCTGGGTCCGGTCCTCAGCTGGGGTGGGAGGGAGCAAAAATAAATAAAAATAAATAAATATAAATAAATAAATAAATAAAAAAATAAAGGACAAAACCCTCCCCAACAAAAAAAGGTGACTAAAAAATGTCTGGACACAGATATTTGACAAGGACCTCTTTCAGTCCCTGAGCCCTACGCTCCACCTTGGCACACACTTGCTGAACCTTAAACCCAGTCCACAGTCTGAAAGCAAAACAAAGAGAGGCTTGGAGGGGTGGGGAAGCTCAGCAATAGAGCACTGCCCTAGCTTGCCAGAGGGAAGGGGAGGGGGAGGGAGGGAGGGAGGGGAGGGGAGGGAGCAGGGACAAGATGAAAGGGAGGGGAGAAGAGAGTCTGCACACATGGCTCCCCAGAAGAGCACAACCTAGAACACTCTAGGTAACCTAGGATGACAATGAACTTAAACACTGAGCCAGGCCTGTAGTTCTTCCTGGAGGATTCTAGGCAGGGGGTCCTACCCCTGAGCCACACCCCCAGCCTTCACTGGAGGATTCTACAAGCAGGACCTCTCTTTTTCTAATATATTTTTTTATTGTTATTAAACCTTTCCATTCATCATACATCATTTCTCAATCCAATTTAGAGGTCATTGTCCCTTCCATGCCCCCACCCACCTGAGTTCATGCACTCTGCCATACATGTCTTGCAGTGGTTTTTCTGAGGTCTTTCCAGAGCTTTTTTCAAAGCAGAGGCTTGCCAGGCGTGGTGGTGCACGCCTTTAATCCTAGCACTTGGGAGGCAGAGGAGCACGGATCTCTGTGAGTTCAAGGCCAGACTGATTTACAAAGTAAGTTCCAGGTACAGCTGGGGCTACAGGGAGACCGTGTCTCAAAAGACAAAAAAAAAAAAAAAAAAAAAAGCAAGGTTTTGAGAAGAGAGCTTCACTGTTTCAGTCGGGCGGTTTTTTTCCAGTTCTTTTGTTTTCTTGTTCTCTCCAACTTTATTGCTCATATTATAATTACTATTTATATATTATATAATAAGTATATATATATGAGGACCTCTTACCACTGAGCCATACTCCCAGTCCCTCACTGGGAGATTCTATGGTCAGGACCTCTTACCACTGAGCCACACTCCCAGCCCCTCATTGGGGGATTCTAGACAGGGGCTCTCTCTGCCCATGATAGTATATATATATATATATGAATGGGCACTTTTATTACAAATCTACTAACTCTACAGTTAAATGTGTTGTCCTGAAACAAAGAAGTCACCCAGGTCTGGGGCTGAGCTGCAGATTACTTGTCAATGCAGAAAGCAGGTGTGCTGGTGAAATTCTGTGATCCTAGCAACTGGGAGGTAGACGCAGGAGGATCAAGAATTCAAAGACTTCCTTGGCTACATAGCAAATCTAAGCCCAGCCTGGGCTACAGAGACTCTGCCTCAAACACAAACACAAATAAGATTTAGACCTAATTAAATAAGTTAAAGGTTCTGTCCTCTCATCAAAAAAATTTCAAGCCAGGCGTGGTGGCACATGCCTTTAATCCCAGCAGTTGGGAGGCAGAGGTAGGTGGATCTCTGTGAGCTCAAGGCCAGCCTGGTCTACAGAGTGAGCTCCAGGACAGCTGGGGCTACAGGGAGACCCTGTCTCAAAAATACCAAAAAAAAAAAAAAAACAACCTTTCAGTTAGATACTGCTGATCACAATTAATTATGTATTTAAAAAAACAGCTAGTAGGGGGCTGGAGAGAGTTAATGGTTAAGTGGAGAAGAGTGCACACTGCTGGGTGGAAGACCCAAGTTCAATTCCCAGCACCTACATCTGGTGTCTCACAACTTCCTGTAACTCTAGATCCAGGGAAGCCAATGCCCTATTCTGGCCTCCAAGAGTACTGCACACATGCACAAACCCAAACACACACACACACACACACACACACACACACACACACTTAAAGATAAAAATAAAATCTTTTAAAAATTAGTTGGTAGAAGTGGGGCATGGTGGCTCATCCTTGAAGTCCTAACACTTGGGAGTCCTCATGAGGCAAGAGGACCGTGAGTTCAAGGCCAGCCTTGAACTATATATCAAACTTCTATTTCAATAAATAAACACGTTAGTGACAGATGGAAATGTAACTTAGAGATAGAGAGCTTGCCCAGGGGTACCTGGAGCCTTGAGTTTAATCCCCAAAACTGGAGAGACCCAAACAAAACAAAAACCAATAAAAAATATTCCAAGCACAAAAGAAGTCAGAAAGGTGTGTGGGGGGGTATCATTCAGTAATGTGCTTGCCACACAAGCATATGGACCTGTGTTTGACAGAGTATACCTGGGACCGCAGCCCTGAGGAAGAGGCCACAGGTGGAATCCTGGAGCTTGCTGGACAGCCTAGAATCAGTGAGAGAGCTGTCTCCAATAAGAAGGTGGCAGCCAGGCGTGTTGGTCCACACTTTGGTCTCAGCACTCAGGAGGCAGAGGCAGGCAGATCTCTGTGAGTTCAAGGTCAACTTGGTCTACATAGTGAGTTCCAAGTCAGCTGGGGCTACAGTGAGACCCTGTCTCAAAAGCACAATAGAGGCCTGAGGAGATGACTCAGTGGTTAGGAACACTGGCTGCTCTTGCAGAAGACCTGGGTTTGATTACCAGCACACACATGGTGGCTAGCAAGCATCCTCAACTCCAGTTCGAGGGGATCTAACACCCTCTTCTAATCTCCAAGGACACTACATGCAGGACATGGGTGCACTTAAACACATGCAGGCAATACACTGGCACACATAAAAAAATATTTTTAAGCCAGGTGTGGTGGCGCACACCTTTAATCCTAGCACTTGGGAGGCAGAGGCAGACGGATCTCTGTGAGTTCAAGGCCAGCCTGGTCTACAGAGTGAGCTCCAGGACAGCTAGGGCTACAGGGAGACCCTGTCTCAAAAACACCAAAAACAAAAAAACGACTAACAAAAAAAAAAATTTAAACCACAACAATAAAAATAAGAATACTGATAGTAATAATAATGAGGTGGAGGCCAGCGAGATGTCTCAGCAGGTGACGGCGCCTGATGCCAAACCTCTGGACCTAAATTCAGTCCCCGGAACCAAAATAATGGAAGAGGAGAACTGAGTCCTACGAGTTGTTGAATTAAAATAGACCAGTCATGTAATGGTTGGATGGGTTTGGTAATCCCTATCTGCTTTTTTCCTGTCTTAGGTATGTGATACAACTCCTGCCTTTCTGGAAGAACTATAAATCAGGATACGGGGGTCTGGGAAAGAAAGAAATTGTTCCTGTTTGTAGTAAGTTGTAAAGAGTTTACATTTAAGATAGGCAAAAAATTGTTTAATTCTCTCTTGTCGGCTATGCCTGCTCAACCTATGGTATTAAATCTCTCTTCCAGTCAATGTTATACAAGGCTGCTTGAGCTTTTGTCCAAACCTTATCTAAACTATTATACAGTAATTAAAAGTATCAGGCTGGTGTAACTTAGCCTTTCTGGATTGTTAACGATCATACTTAATGCCCATACCAATTCGGGACTTAAGGGATAACTTTGTTCCTTGCCCTCTGAGGTCAACTAATTCCCAGGGGACTATGCATGGGGCCATCTCTCGAAATGTCCTGCAAATGGAGTCACGAGTCTTCCTGTGCAGGGAGGTCTTGGAGATCCACCAATGGGACTTCAGTCAGTATCCAGCCTATAAAGAGGAAAGTCTGCTCATGCTTCAGAAAAGGAAGCCTGGTCTATCAAGACCTGACTTTATCCTCATGTGGATGGAACTGATAAATGAAAAGCCAAAAGGAACCAGGAGCTCCCTCCCCCCAAAACCCAAGTGATCCCTGAGGACCAGATCCTCAACTAACCTTGAGAAAACAAAAACCTTGGTTAATCTCGGCTAACTGTGTGGCCTTAAACATCCAAAAGGAAAGTATAACCAGAAATAATCAGTAAGGCCTAAGAAATTGTACTTCAGGTATAAAACTTCAGATCTTAGTAAAGAGACAAAGAGTAGCTAGTTTCTTGAGTTTCTTAAGCAGCCTGGTCTGTGCCAAAGGCTGGGGATGCCAAAAACTGTGTCTTCCCCCTGGCCTCAGAGTGAGAATCCTGGACAGCATAACCCCCATGGCTGTATCCCCTAATTGGACCCCTAAGTAACCTTAGGCCTCATCCTGGTGATAGCTCTCTGTGGTATCTGGTGCATGCAAGAACCTATCCAACAACTGACCCGCACCAGTTTTAATAAATTTTTTTCTTGCTCTCCCTTCAGACAAATATGAACGCATTCCTGCTGACAACGGTGACACCCAGGTGTAAAGCATCTCTCCCTCTTGTGTCATTAGCCCCCTCTTCATCATCCCCCATCAGCTCGAAGCAGCTAGAATGAAAAATGTCACTCCCTATGACACAGAAGGGTGGAAAGTAAGGTCATAAGCCCACCTAAGTTGGGGATTTTCCAGGAAGCCAACTGAGGTAGAAGTTCCAAGAAAGTTGCTCCAATCAGGCTCCTACTTGTGATACCGGTCACAAGCCTGTTTATCTCCAGATCCTTCTACTGATACCAGCCACAAATCCACCTATGCCCATTCCCCCACCTTCCCACACTCATTTCATTGTAAGCCCACTTCCTTGTGTGCTTGGGTATAAAAACTGCCACTTTGGGACATGCTTTTCTACCTGCTGGTCATCCTAATCCTGACACAAGCAGGCCAGCCACCATTCCTGAAATAAACCCAACTTCTCATCGGAGTCCTGAGTCTTTCTCCCCTTGGGCCAAGTCTCCCTCAAGATGAACCTAACACTGACCACCTACTAAATAAATAAATAAATAAATAAATAAATAAATAAATAAATAAATAAATGTAGTTAAACTTTTTTGATAAAAAGGTAGAGAATAATTGAGAAAGAGAGCACACATGGAGCTCTGGACTCTACACTCATGTCCACACATAGGCATGTGTTCACATGCATGAACAGATAAACACAAAATACACCTAAAAACTTTAAAAGCTGGGGTGAGAGCACATACCTTTTGTCCCAGTACTTGGGAGGCAGAGGCAGGTGGATCTCTGTGAGCTCAAGGTCAGCCATAGGAGTTCCAGGCCAGCTGGGGCTACAGGGGGACGCGCAATCTCAAAACCAAAACAACAAACAAAAAAAAGCACCTTTTAGTTGTGTGAACTTGGGAAAGAAGACTCAAAAGAAAAGGAAGGTCTTCTTTGTTCGTGGGAGTCTCTATATTTACTGGTCTCCAACAGGAAGTTGGAAAGAGAGTCCTGGAGCAGATCTGACCTGACAACTAGGCCTGGAAACATCTGAAGAACAGACGCTGGACATGGAATCACAAACTAAACCCAAGGGTTTTACTCTGAGACAAAGAAGCTCCTCGTCTCAATTCTCACAAGTAAATGAAACCATAGGAAAAACTAAAGCAGACATTTCTTCGCAAAATACCACACTAGAAATCCACAGGCAGTGACAGAAAGTGGAAACGAGAAAATAATCCCACTTGGGGCCTGCAAGAAACTCCAGGAGTTTGAGGGCCCGCAGCTTCTCCCTAGAGGAGCAGCAACATCGAACAGATCCAGACTCGTGACTTCTTCACCTGGCACCAAAAAGCCACTGCTTACAATATAATCAAGCTCGCCGAGCCCCTTGCTCCTCTTGGGACCTAACTTCCATCCCTGGGGATCCCACTTTGCCCTCCACCCAAAAGGGTGAATAAATGTGGGTGACTTCAACTAGCAAGTCAAAGCAATGGGTTTATATTCTCATTGAAAACAGAATTGAGAATGTCTGACATTTTGTGTGAGATGTTTTGGTCCTAGCCATCAAAGGGCAAGGTTCTCTGATAAGATAAGGGTGGGTCCAAGCTCCTAGCTCCCCAATTCACGCTGGAAAATTGTTTGAATAAAAGTACAGTGAGGCCTGGCTCCAGAGCACAGTGCTCTGAGAGAGCTGAAGGAGCGAACTCTCCTGGCTCCCGTCCATTTTTGGTCTCCCACGCTCAGTCACTCAGGCTGATTATTTATTGACGCACAACCATAAACGTAGCTTAGTGCTTCCCCTTCACTGAACCTCTCCCCTCCCCTCTGAATCAAGGCAGCCACCAACTACCCTGGCTCTCTTCCTGAAATTTACAAGAGACACAAAGTAGCTGAATGTCTTCCACACCTGGCATCTCAATTGTTCTTCCCATTGCTGTGAAAAGACACCTTGTCAAAAAGCAGCTTTAGGAAGAAAAGGTTACTGCTGCCCACATCTGGAGAGCTCAGTCCATCCTCTGCCACCCACAGCTGGAGGTTCAGTCCACTGTCTGCCCCCACATCTGGAGAGCTCAGTCCATCCTCTGCCACCCACAGCTGGAGATTTAGTCCGTCCTCTGCCACCTGCAGCTGGAGAGCTCAGTCCGTCCTCTGCCGCCCACAGCTGGAGGCTCAGTCCGTCCTCTGCCGCCCACAGCTGGAGGCTCAGTCCGTCCTCTGCCGCCCACAGCTGGAGGCTCAGTCCGTCCTCTGCCGCCCACAGCTGGAGGCTCAGTCCGTCCTCTGCCGCCCGCAGCTGGAGGCTCAATCTGTCCTCTGCCACCCGCAGCTGGAGAGCTCAGTCCGTCCTCTGCCGCCAGCAGCTGGAGGCTCAGTCCGTCCTCTGCCGCCCACAGCTGGAGGTTCAGTCCATCGTGGTGGGAAGTCTTGGAACCAGAGCAGCTGGTCACATGGCATCCACAGTCAGGAAGGAGACAGTGATGAACACTGGTGCTGGCTCTCTTTTTAATACGCTCCAGGACCCCAGCCTAGGGAATGGTGCTGCCCACGGGAGGCAGGTCTTCCTACCTCAGTTAACCCAATCCAGGTAATCCTCCACAGACAAGCCCAGAGCTCTGTCTCCCAGGTGATTCTAGTCAAGTTGACAATTATGATCGTAAATACCAGGGCTGGAGAGTTTAAAAGCACTGGCTGCCCTTGCAGAGGGCCAGGGTTCAGTTCCCAGACAATGGCTAACAACCATCCGTAACTCCAGTTACCAGGTATCCAATACCCTCATCTGGCCTCTGCAGGCACTGTATTACACAGGTGCACTTACATACATGCAAGCAAAACACACACATAAAATAAAAATAAATAAATAAACCAAAACGTTACAATTTTAATTATCTCAACCTGGATATTGAGAAACAAATATTTGTATACAAAGAAGCATTACTACTTACAACAGCCTAAAAGTGGAAATAAGCAAATGTTTACCAGCAAATAACTCAAGGTGGTATATTTATATTAGTCCACCTGGAAAAGGAACAAAACCCATGTTACAACACCGGTTGACATTGAAGTGGTGATGTTCAGTGAACTAAGCCTATCACAAAAGGATTGCACTCACCAGAGGCCCCTAGTGTATCAGATCTATAGAGACAGGCGCTGAGAACGGGGTCAGGAAACTGACTGTGTAACAGACACAGGCTTCAGTCTGGAAGATGAGAAAGGCTTTAGTCTACCTGTGGTTTAAATATTGTCTAAGTGTGTGGCCCCAGGGGTTCATGGGCATAGAAGCTTGGTTCCTCTGTCTTCCTGTTGTGACAGGCCAGTGCCCTATTGAAGATAGACCTGCAGAGGACGACTGACTAGGATCTGCATGAAGGCAGGGGAGCTCAGAGCCCCATCCCCAGGATTGATGGGCAGTTAACAGTTGCTACGGGGAGATGCTCACGATGCCCCACCCTCTCTGAGGGGTGACAGACAGCTAGGAGTTGCTAGGGGAAGGGGACCCATAGCCATCTGTGGTGGCACACACCTAGAATCCCAATACTAGAAGGATCAAGAGTTCCAAGCCTGCCTCAGCTGCACAGTGAGTTGTGTACAAGACTGAGCTATAAGACCCTAGCATATATACCTAATGTACATAGATGTAACGACAAAGGAAAAGGGTCTGGCTGGCCAGATGGCTCAGTGGGTGAAGGTGCTTGCTGCCAAGCCTAACAACCTGAGTTCAGTTCCTGGGAGCACAAGTTGGAATGGAACACTGACCCCTGCAAGTTGTCCTCTGACCTCCACACGTGCCTCCTCTCCAAATAAATAAAATGTGATTTTTTTTTTTTAAAGAAAAGGAAAATAATCCATCCAGAACCAATAATGACAGCCATTTATTATCTGTCCCTGGCTTACAGAGGAAAATGAAGTTCGGGAAAACAGGACCGACCCTCTGGGCGGGTGTCAGCGATACTGCAAAACCCATCTCCTACCCCTCAACATTGGGCTTAGTCACGAGCAATCACGAATGAAAAGCACACAAGGAAGACAGCCTCCAGACAGCAGATTTAAAAGCTCTTATTCAATTTCAAACAAAAACTACTACTGTGCCGCTCCTAGCATGACACAGCCTCATAATAGAGACTGAATCACAGCACCCTCCAGAGAAAGGTCTGACTTTCTGACATCACCCCAAGTCACATTGGCTTTTCAGCAAGCTGTGGCTGAGCCAAAGGCCAGAAATAGACACCAAGACCATGAGGCAGGTGCATTGGCTGGGCTGGCCCAGGGCAAGAGCTCTCCCTCTCCCAAGGCAGGATCGTCACAAAACCACAAACACAAGATGATGAGATGGAAAGAGAAAGTGTAAACCCAAGCACTGGCCTGGAACCGAGTGAGGAGCTGGGTAGGAGGGTCACTCTATTTTACCAGAGGAAATTAATGGTCACCCCTGGACAGCTGTACCTTCTGAAGTGAGTGGTCACCCCTGGACAGCTGTACCTTCTGAAGTGAGTGGTCACCCTTGGACAGCTGTACCTTCTGAAGTGAGTGGTCACCCCTGGACAGCTATACCTTCTGAAGTGAATGGTCACCCTTGGACAGCTGTACCTTCTGAAGTGAATGGTCACCCTTGGACAGCTGTACCTTCTGAAGCTGCGTTCAGAGTTCACCTACTGTCGGCTCCTATGGAAATACATCTGCTGAGGTTGCTCCAGTAGTTACCCAAAAGCCACTAGCAATTCTACAAGACAGAGCCCTAACTCACATATTGGAACCATCACCCAAAATAAGATTTAAAGGGGGGGGGGGACGGCTGGCGACGGGGCTCCATTGGTAGAGTGCGTGGTTACGATGTACGAGGTCCTGGGTTCTGTCCCCACAGAATATAAACTTGGTGATGGTGGAGCACGGTGTGTTAGCTTTCTATTGCTGTGATTAGAAAGCACTCTGACCAAAACCAATTCGAGGAAAAAAGGGTTTTATTTAGCTTACACAGCCGGATCCCATTTCCTCATCAAGGGAGATCAAGGCAGGAACCTGGGCCAGGAACCTAGAGGCAGGAGCTGAAGCACAGGCCATGAAGGAATGCTGTTTTCTGGCTTGCTCCTCTGGCCTGAGCTCAGCCTGATTTCTTTTTTAATTTTTTATTTATGTTTTTATGTGTATGAATGTGTTGTCTGCATGCAGGTTTGTGCACCTGTGTCATGCAATGCCGCAGAGCTCAGAAGAGGGTGTTGGATTCCCCTGGAACTGGAGTTCTCCTGGAATTGGAGTTGCAGATGGTTCTCAGCCACCATGTGGGTGCTGGGGATTGAACTGGGGTCCTCTGCAAGAGCAGTCGGTGAGCAGTTGGTGCTCTTAACTGCTAGGCCATCTCTCCAGCCCCCTCAGCCTGATTTCTTTTTTTTTTTTTTTTTTTAGCCTGATTTCTTATAAAACCCAGGATCCACCCACAGTGGGCTGGGCCCTCCAGCATCACTCAAC
Organism: Rhizomys pruinosus; assembly: GCA_009823505.1. Taxonomy (NCBI): domain Eukaryota; kingdom Metazoa; phylum Chordata; class Mammalia; order Rodentia; family Spalacidae; genus Rhizomys; species Rhizomys pruinosus. Next base: position 1,042,430 of record VZQC01012024.1, on the reverse strand, counting down.
AATCAAGAAGATGCCTCACAGATAGGCCAATCAGACCACACAGCAGCAATTCCCCATCTGAGTGTAGGTCCCTCCTCTCAGGAATGTCAGTTTGGCAACTGAAGCCAGCCAAGGCCACCTCCAGAAGCTAAAGAACAGAGATAGAAACTGAGTAGTAGAGCATGCGCAAAACTCTGGGCTCCAAATGTGAATGTATATATGTTAGGGTCTCACATAGTAGCTCAGGCTAACCCTGAACTCACCGCATGCCTGAGGCCCACATAAAACGTAAGTATGTAACACACTCCAGTCATCTGTATACTGGAAGGTCAAGGTGTACCTCATCCTAAGGTACACAGGGACTCTGATGTGCCCCCAAGCTCCAGGAGACTCTTGTGACAAAAATAAAAATTTAAAAAGGAGGTAGGCAAGCTACCTCATCAGTTAAGTGCACTAGCTACTCTTGAAGAGGGCTAGGGTTCAGTTCCCAGCACCCACAGGACAGTTACAACCACCTGTAACTCCAGTTTCAAGGGACGCAGCGCCCTCTTCTGGCCTCCATGGGCATTGCATGTATGAATACACTTTACATACATATAAAATAAATAACCTCTCTAAGCCCATCATCCTGAAAGTAAGAGCACCCATTATAACCTGTGATGGTCAGCTTTAACTGTCAACACAGCCTAGACTCAACTCCAAAGAGTCTCACTGAGCTGTTGTCTACACTGGCTGGGTCTGTTGAGTATGTCTGTGGGCGACTGTCTTACGAAGTTTACTAATGTGAGAACACTGGTCCACTGTGACAGCACCTCCCTTTGACAGGGGGTGCTTGATTTCCCCATGAGGATGGTCTGTAACCTGGAACTGTGAGCTGACATAAACCTTGCTGCCCTAAGGTGCTCGGTAGGGGTATCATCACTGCCACAGAACACAAAACCAAAGAACAAAGGAGTTGGTTTCCTGTGGATCTTTTACAATTAGGCACTCAGACTCACTGGAGAGGCCACACAGCAAAACCAAAGAGGTGCAAGGTTAGGAACCAAACAAGACCTGCCCGCTCCTCCAATCTACGGTCCCTGTGACCTTTCCCAGGTCAGACAGTTTCTCTTGAAGCTCTTGTTTTGCCTGTTGGCAAACACCCTATGAAATAAGCAGGACTGTTGAGGGGCTATGGAGACAAAAGGACATGATTGGAAGAATTGCTTTCCTGGTGACGAGCAACAAAATAACAAACCAAACTAGCCTGGCCTCAGGACGATGAAAACAAGAACATACAGCCAGGCCCTGTGAGGCCAGTAGGAGCCACAGGTATGGATAAACAGCTTATTTGTGTTACAAGAATGAAACTAGGCCTGGGGGCATGGCTCAAAAGCACAGTACCTACCTAGAATCCCTGATTGGCTGAGATAGACACCATGCCTGCCAGATGCAAGGCCCTTGTCTGAACCATCAGCATTCCAAAAGAGAAAGGAAGGGAGGGATATTGTTTTTATTGTATGAGTGTTTTGCCTGCACGTATCATGCAACGACCTCAGAGGTCAGAAGAGGGTGTCGGATTCCCCTGGAACTGGAGCCAAAGACAGTTCTTAGCCGCCATTTGAGTGCTGGGATTTGAACCGGAGTCCTCTGCAAGAGCAGTCAGTGCTCTTATGCACGGAGCCATCTCTCCAGCCCGGAGTTGCTATTTTAATATCATAAAAAATAGACTTCAAAGTAGAAGCAATCAGAAGAGAGAAGGAGGGCTGTTACATCCTTATTAAAGGGAAAATTAACGATGAAGACTTCACAATCATCAATATATATGCACCAAATTCCCGTGCACCAATCGTTATAAACACAACTCTACAGGACATCAAGCCACAAATTAACCCCAGCACACTCATAGTAGGAGACTTCAATACCCCACTGAGCCCCTTGGACAGATCAATCAGACAAAGAATAAACAGAGAGACATCTGAAATGAAAAATATGACACAATAAATGGACCTCACAGACATCTACCAAATATTTCACCCAAGCACCAGAGAATACACTTTCTACTCAGCACCCCACAGAACATTCTCCAAAATTGACCACATACTGGGACACAGAAAAAACCTCATCAAATACCAAAAATTAAAATAATTTTATGCATTCTATCAGACCACAGTGCAATAAAGCTCGATATCAAAACCAGGATAAGCCTTACTACCTGCACAAACACATGAAGACTAAACAACACACTCCTGAATAATGAATGGGTCAAGAAAGAAATAAAGAAATAAAAGCATTCCTGGACCTAAACAACAATGACAGTACAACACAATAAAACCTATGCAACACCTTAAAAGCAGTCCTCAGAGGGAAGTTTATAGCCCTGGGTGCCTACATTAAAAAAAAAAAAAAGAGCACAAATATATGACTTGACTCTGCAGCTAAAATCACTTGAAAGAAAACAACAAATGAACACTAAATGCAACAGACAGGAAGAAATAACAAAAATCAGAGCAGAAATCAATGAAATAGAAACAAAGAAAACATTACAAAAAAAATCAATGAATCCAAACGTTGGTTCTTTGAGAGAATAAAAAAAATAGACAGACCTCTAGCCCAGTTAACCAAAAGAAAGAAAGAGCAACTCGAAATCAGTAGAATTCATGATGAAATGGGAAACATCACAACAGACAAGGAAAAAATCCAGGCAATNTCTCTTCAGGCTTTCGACACACACACATGGTGCAACTACATACATTCAGGCAAAAGACATACACCCAAAACTAAAAAACTAAACTAAATAAATAAAAGTTGTTAAAGTTTAAGGACCCACACCCCAATGAAATTTATTATCCTACCCATTTCGAACATAGCCTCTGTATTTGTGCTATATGTACATGTGAGTACTGCCCCAACATCATTTGTTTCTGGCGGCCAGAAGGAGAAGAGAACTGATGTGTCCCCCTGCTCGCCATATTTCTCTGCCTTACTCCCTTGGATGGGCAACACACTTTTCTGCTACACTGGATTCAGCACAGCTGCCCGTCTCCACTCTCCGTATACCAGGGGTTACAGATGTACACAGACACAGCCTGCTTATAATGGATGCTAGGGATCCCAGCACAGAGCTATGCTTGCAGCGGACGCGGCCCCCCCCACCGAGCCACCTCTCATTCCTGTTCACCTTCTTTTTTTTTTTTGTCTTTATGCGCAGGGTCTCCTTTCCTTTTAGTCCTAGCTGGCCTGGGAACTTGTTATGTAGGCTGGCTGCCTTGAACTCAAAGAGATCCCCTGCCTCCCCTCCTGAGTCGTTCTGGGATTAAGGGTGGTGCACGCCACACCTGCTCTGTTCTCGCTTTCTCCAGACAACGGTCTATCACTGGTCCTGGAGCACCAAGTAGTCCAGGCTGTCAGTGACCCCAGAAGAGACCTCCCACCACTGCCCCCACACTGGGACTACATTGTGCCCTACGACACCCAGCTTCAACTTAATCCTTGAAGAATCATTTTATTAGTATTGTATCTGTTGTGGGGGGAGTCATCGTAGGGGCATGAGTTCAGAAGTCCGCCTGGGCGGCTGCAGGTGAGTTCTAATACCGGTTCAGCTACAGAGGAAGATCGTCTCACAAAAAAAAAAAATTAACACTGGGAGGTTGAGGAGATGGCTCATTTGGACCAGAGGCTCACTATGGAGTGTGGAGGAATCTTCGTGAAGTTGCGCTTTGGAATGGGCCCCATCCCCCACTGGCTTCGGCGGCTCGGGCATCCTGACCACTCATGGTTCTGCTCTGCTCTTCCTGCCTTAAAGATGTGAGCTCTCAGTTTTGTCTTCTTCCACCATGCCATGCCTTCCCACTATCTATGGGACTCTTAAACCCCCCGAAAACTGTAACGCCCAAAATACATATTTTTTTCTTTTAAAGTTGACCTTGGTCATGATGTTTTATCACCGCAAAAGAAAAAGAAACCAACAATACGTTGAGAACAGGGACTACAGACATAGCTCTGCAGTGGCTGAGAAGAGTTAGCTTACTGGACATGCTTAGCCGCGGCGTGGTGGCGCAACGCCTTTAATTAATAAGCACTGGGAGGCAGAGGCAGGTGGATTCCTTTGTGAGTTCAAGGCCAGCCTGGGTACAGGACGTGAGTTCCAGGACATCTGGGCTACAGGGAAGACCCTGTCTCAAAAAAGACCAACAAAAATTAAAAAAAACAAATAAAAAAATAAAAAAAAAAAAAAAAAAAACCCACAACAGCAACAAGGGTTTTGGTTTCCCCACCACTCTTACGGCAGCTAAACCACAAGACATACCTAATACATTATCATACAGAGAGAGAGAGAGTAGGAGGGGGGGGTGTGGGGGAGAAGAGAAGGAAGCGGGGGGAGGGAGATACGGAACGAGAGAGAGGGGCAGAGAAGAGAGAGGAGAGGGGAGAAAGGAGAATGCCCCTCAGGTCCTCCAGCATGTCCAAGACTCCTAGGTCTGTGCAGAAGAGGAGGAAACTATCTAGGGAATTGGTCTTCAACAGAGCCAGCGACCCAACAGAACACATGTTTCTCAGCAGAGCTTGTGGCCTTTAAAAGCCTGCAGCTCCCAGCTTGGCCCCGGGCACTAGGATGCCCCTCCCCCCTCGGCTGGCAGGGCCTTCCGAGTCAGAGTGCAGCCCCAGGAGCTGCAACGGACACTAGATTTCAAGAAAACAGAATCACCCACCATGTAATATTTCTGTAAGTTTGATTACAAAAAAAAAAAGTCTTGATAGAGAATTTGGTCTGAAATATGGTTGTTTATATTTCAACATGGTGGTATATTGATTGACAGACTTCAATATGCTTACATATCTTCCACCCATACACAACCCAAATGTCATCTATTACCGTGACCCTGTCAATCATCATTCCTCACTGTTTACAACAGCGAATCTCAACCACCACCCCCAAACATCTTTTCCGTCCTTGTGGTATCCTTTTGCATGCTAGTCAAGCACTCTACCCCACTGAGCCACACCCCAGCCCCTCACTGGGGTCCCTAGGCACAGGCTCTCCTACTGAGCCACACCCAGCTCCTCATACAGAATTCTAGGCAAAGACTCTCCCATTGAGCCACATTTCCAGCCCTCACTTTACTTTTTGAGTCAGGCTGCCCCTGAACTGGCTGTATGTCACATACCAGCCTTGAACTTGCCTTCCCAAGCAGCCGGCAGGCCCAGCTCTGAGAACTGCTTTTCAAAGCTCTACCATTGGGCACAGACAGCCCTTGGGCTTGCACATCCTAAGCAGCTGCAAATACTGCCTGAGATTCCGATCGATTAGTTTATGGGTCGGTGCTTCATCCCTTCTGTCTTTACTTTGGGTTTCAGGAGAGTTAGCTCAATGTATTCTGGTGACTTTGCATGTGAGCGGACGTTATGGAAGCAAAACGCCCCAACAATGAGACCCCTTGTGGACACCCAAGAACACATGCACAAAAAGGAAAAACACAGTCAGTTACCGTTAATCCTGATTAGGTTGCAAGTATTGGGGAGGGTTTGGTTTGGGTGTTTTGGTTTTGGATTTTTAGACCAGAATAATCTCATAATAGCCTAGGCTGAACCTCACGCACATGTTGACAGTTGTGATCTTGAAGTCCTTTTGATGGTCCCAGGGAAGGAAACTGGGGATGACAGATGTTTGCCTCCACACCACCTTTGTTAAATTTTATACTGCAAGTGAGATGCAACTGATTCATTTAAAATGCGTACATGGCTGCGTCTATGTCCATAGTCTGTTCAAAATAATCTTGGTAGGCTGGGGAGACAGCTAAGCCTTTACCTAAAACTGCTAGCCACCAGCCCAATAACAAGATCCCTGGATCCTCTGGGTCAAGAGCGAACCCAATTCCCAGAAACTGTCCTCGGACACACTGCAGCACCAGTGGTCTCACATGCACAATGGAAATGAATTAGTTAATTAGTTAAAAGGCTTGGCCAATTAGGGCTGGAGAGTGCCCTAGGGTTAAGCACTGAATTCTCTTGCAAAAGACCCGGGTTCGATCCCCAGCACCCACATGGTGGGCTGAGAAACGTCCGTAACACCAATTCCAGGAAAAATCCAGCTCCAGGGGAATCCTCTTCTGACCTCCGTGCATTGCATGACATGGGTTGCACAGGACCTCATGCAGACAGGACCACCATACACATAAAAAATAAATAATAATTATTTTAAAAGCTAAAAAAAATAAATAAAATAGTTTTATTTTAAATAATAAAAATATATGTATTATTTTTAAAAGGTCTTGGCAATTAGTTAAAAGAAACATAACTACATCTATGAGAAAAACCTATTTCACGCCGGGTGTTGGTACACACCTTTGATCCCGGCACTAGACTGTCCCCAGTGTCTTTATCTTCTCTCTATTTGACAAAGCCCACCCAAAGTTTACTCAACTGACTGTGGGGGTTTGTTTTAAACCAAGGAAGAAGACTCGGAAGAAAGGAGAGAGAGGAGAGAGAGAACCTGCCTAGCACAGCAGGAAGATAAAACTTAAACTGTTCTCCTAGTGGGCTTGGTGGCAAGTGTCTTTAATCTCAGCACTGGGACGGCATCGGGCAGGCCAGGTGGATCTCTGTGGGACGGCAAGGGCCAACCTGACTAGGTGGATACCCTGTCTCACATAAAAAACAAAAACTACAAAGCAAACAAACAAAAAAAAAAAAAGGTTTTGTTTTGTTTGTTGTTTTTTTGATATAACGCTTGCCAAGCACCAGGCCCTGGGTCCGGTCCTCAGCTGGGGTGGGAGGGAGCAAAAAAAATAAACACTAAATAAAATATAAATAATCAAACAAAAAAACAACTAACAGGACAAAAATACCCCTCCCCACCAAAAAAAGGTGACCTAAAAATGTCTGGACACAGATATTTGACAAGGACCTCTTTCAGTCCCTGAGCCCTACGCTCCACCTTGGCACACACTTGCTGAACCTTAAACCCAGTCCACAGTCTGAAAGCAAAACAAAGAGAGGCTTGGAGGGGTGGGGAAGCTCAGCAATAGAGCACTGCCCTAGCTTGCCAGAGGGAAAGGGGAGGGGGGGAGGGAGGGAGAGGGAGGGGGAGGGGACGGGAGCCGGAACAGATGAAAGGGGAGGGGAGGACCAGAGGAGTAGCACCACATGGCTCCCCAGAAGAGCACAACCTAGAACACTCTAGGTAACCTAGGATGACAATGAACTTAAACACTGAGCCAGGCCTGTAGTTCTTCCTGGAGGATTCTAGGCAGGGGCGTCCACCCCTGAGCCACACCCCCAGCCTTCACTGGAGGATTCTACAAGCAGGACCTCTCTTTTTCCCTAATAATTTTTTTATTGTATAAACCTTTCATTCATCATACATTCATTTCTCAATCGATTTAGAGTTCATTTCCCTTTTCCCTGCCATCTCACCTGAGTTCATGCACTCTGCCATACATGTCTTGCATCTTTTTCTGATTCTTTCCAGAGCTTTTTTCAAAGCAGAGGCTTGCCAGGGTGGTGGTGCACGCCTTTAATCCTTAGCACTGGGGGGCAGAGGGCAGGCGGATCTCTGTGAGTTCAGGCCAGATCTGATTTACAAAGTAAGTTCCAGGTAAGCTGGGGCTACTGGTATGACCGTGTCTCAATAAAGACAAAAACACAAAAAAAAAAAAAAAGCAGCGGTTTTGAGAAGAGCCTCCACTCTGTTCAGTCGGGCGGTTTGGTTTTTCCAGTTCTTTTGTTGTTCTTGTTCTCTCCAACTTGTATTGCTCATATCATATATATTATATATATATATATATATATATATTATATGAGGACCCTTACCACTGAGCCATACTCCCAGTCCCTCACTGGGAGATTCATGGTCAGGGGACCTCTTACCACGAGCCACCACACTCCCAGCCCCTCATGGGGGATTTCTGACAGGGGCTCTCTCTGCCCATGATAGTATATATATATATCTATGCATGGGCACTTTTATTACAAATCTACTAACTCTACAGTTAAATGTGTTGTCCTGAAACAACAAAGAAGTCCCAGGTCGGGGCTGAGCTGCAGCTTACTTGTCAATGCCGAACAGAAAGCAGCGTGTGCTGTGCTGGGAAATTCTGTGCTCCTTACAAGGGAGGTAGACGCAGGAGGATCAAGAATTCAAAAGATTCCTTGGCTACATAGCAAAATCTAAGCCCAGCCTGGGCTACAGAACTCTGCCTCCAAGACACAACCCACAAAAACACAAATAAGGATTTAGACCTTAATTAAATAAGTTAAGGTTCTGTCTCTCTAATCAAAAAAAAATTTCAAGCCAGGTTGGTGGCACATGCCCCTTAATCCAGGCAGGTTGGGAGGCAGAGGTGGTGGATCCTTGTGAGTCAAGGCCAGCCTGGTTTACAGCGTGAGCTCCAGGACAGCTGGGGTCACAGGGAGGACCCGTATCAAAATACCAAAAAAAAAAAAAAAAAAAAAAAAAAAATCAAACTTTCAGTTAGATACTGCTGATCACAATTAATTATGTATTTAAAAAAACAGCTAGTAGGGGGCTGGAGAGGAAAGTTAATGGTTAAGTGGAGCAAGAGTGCACATGCTGGGTGGCAGAGGACCCAAAAGTTCAATTCCCAGCACCTACATCTGGTGTCTCACAACCACCTAAAACTCTTAGATCAGGGAAGCCAATGCCCTATGAGGCCTCAATGAGCTACGCAACATTGCACAACCCAAACACACACACACAACACCCACCACACCCACACACCCACACACGTACAAGATAAAAAATAAAATCTTTTAAAAATTAGTAGTTTGGTTAGAAGTGGGGACATGGTGGATCATCCTTGCAGTCCTTACACTTGCGGAGTCCTCATGAGGCAAAGGGACCGTTGGAGTTCCAAGGCCAGGCCTTGAACTAATATATTCCAACTTCTATTTCAATAAATAAACACGTTAGTGACAGATGGAAATGTAACTTAGAGATAGAGAGCTTGCCCAGGGGTACCTGGAGCCTTGAGTTTAATCCCCAAAACTGGAGAGACCCCAACAAAAACAAAACACAATAAAAACACTATTCCAAGCACAAAAGAAGTCAGAAAGGTGTGTGGGGGGTCTCAGTTCAGTGAGTAGTGTGCTTGCCACACAAGCATATGGACCTGAGTTTGAACAGAGTATACCTGGGACCGCAGCCCTGAGGAAGAGGCCACAGGTGGAATCCTGGAGCTTGCTGGGCAGGCTGAAGCAGTGAGAAGCTGTCTCAATAAAAGGTGCAGCCAGGCGTGTTGGTCCCACACTTTGGTCTCTTCCTTCTTTAGCCTCAGGAGGCAGAGGCAGGCATATCTCTGTGAGTTCCAAGGTCAACTTGGTTACATAGTGAGTTCCAAGTCAGCTGGGGCTTACGTTGCGACCCTGTCTCAACTGGTTTCTTACAATTTACCGGCCTGAGGCGCTGATCAGTGCGTTAGGACACACTGGCTGCCTTGCAGAAGACCTGGGGTTAATTCCCAGCACCCAAATGTGGCTAACAAGCAATCCTCAACTCCAGTTCTAGGGGATTCTAACACCCTCTTATAATCTCCAAGGACACTACATGCAGGACATGGGTGGCACTCTTAAACACATGCAGGCAATTCATTAATACACACAAAAATAAAAAAAATATTTTTAAGCCCTGTGTGGTGGCGCACACCTTTATCGTAGCAACTGGGAGGAAGGCAGACTGCTCTCTGTTCGGTTCAAGGGCAGGCCCTGGTTACAGAGTGAGCTCCAGGACAGCTCGGGCTACAGGGAGACCCTGTCTCCAAAAACACCAAAAAAAAAAAAAAAAAAAAAAAAATAAAAAAAAAAAATTTAAACCACAACAATAACACTAAGACTACTGATAATAATAATAATTTGAGGTGGAGGCCAGCGAGATGTCTCAGCAGGTGACGGCGCCTGATGCCAAACCTCTGGACCTAAATTCAGTCCCCGGAACCAAAATAATGGAAGAGGAGAACTGCTTCTACGCAGTTGTTGACTTAAAATAGACCAGTCATGTAATGGTTGGATGGGTTTGGTAATACTATCTGCTTTTTTCCTGTATTAGGTATGTGATACAACTCCTGCCTTTCTGGAAGAACTATAAATCAGGATACTGGGGTCTGGGAGGAAAGAAAGAAAATTGTTTCCTGATTTGTAGTAAGTTGTAAAGAGTTTACATTTAAGATAGGCAAAAAATTGTTTAATTCTCTCTTGTCGGCTATGCCTCTGCTTAACATATGGTATTAAATCTCTCTTCCCAGTCAATGCTTCTACAAGGCTGCTTGAGCTTTTGTCCAAAACATTATCTAAAAACTATTTAACCGTAATTAAAAAGATTCGGCTGGTGTTGTAACTTAGCCTTTCTGGATTGTTAAATATTCATTACTTAATGCCCATTACCAATTCGGGACTTAAGGGATAACTTTGTTCCTGCCCTCTGCGGTCAACTAATTCCCAGGGGACTATGCATGGGGCCATCTCTCGAAATGTCCTGCAAATGGAGTCAGGAGTCTTCCTGTGCAGGGAGGTTTGGGAGATTCCACTAATGGGACTTCAGTCAGTATCCAGCCTATAAAAGAGGGAAAAGTCCTGCCTATGCTTCAGAAAAAGAGGGGCCTGGTCTAGCAAGACCTGACTTATCCTCATGTAGATGGAAACTGATCAAATGGAAAAGCCAAAAGGAAACCCGGGGCTTCCTCCCCCCCAAAAAACCCAAAGTGGATCCTTGAGGACAAGATCCTCAAACTAACCTTGAGGAAAAACAAAAACCTTGGTTATCTGGACTAACCATGTGTGGCCTAAAATCCAAAGGAAGTATAAACCCGAAATACTCAGTACGCGTCCTAGAAAATCACTTCAGGTCTTAAACACTTGATCTTAGTAAAGAGACAAAGAGTAGCTAGTTTCTTGAGTTCTTAAGCAAGCCGGTCTGTGCAAAGGTGGGGATGCCAAAACTGTTTCTTCCCCCTGGCCTCAGAGTGAGAATCCTGGACAGCATAACCCCCATGGCTATGTCCCCTAATTGGACCCCTAAGTAACCTTAGGCCTCATCTCTCATCCTGATAATAGCTCAATGTGGTTTCTGGTGCTTGCAAGACTCTTTCCAACAACTCACCTATACCAGTTTTAATAAATTTTTACTTGCTCTCCCTTCAGACAAATATGAACGCATTCCTGCTGACAACGGTGACACCCAGGTATAAAACATCTCACCCTCTTGTGTCATTAGCCCCCTCTTCATCATCCCCTATCAGCTTGAAGCAGCTAGAAGAAAAAATGTCACTCCCTATGACACAGAAGGGTGGAAAGTAAGGTCATTGTTTTACAACAAAACAGGGGCCACCTAAGTTGGGGATTTTCCAGGAAGCCACTGAGGTAGTTCTGAGAAAGTTGCTCCAATCAGGCTCCTACTTGTGATACCGGTCACAAGCCTGTTTATCTTGAGATGCTTCTACTGACAACAGCCACAAATCCACCTATGCCCATTCCCCTATCTTCCCACACTGGTTTCATTGTAAGCCTATTTCCTTGTGTGCTTGGGTATAAAAACTGCCACTTTGGACATTCTGTTTGCTACCCTGCTGGCCATCCTAATCTTGACACAAGCAGCGCCACCATTCCTGAAATAAACCCAATTTCCTTTTCATCGGAGTCCTGAGTCTTTCTCCCCTTGGGCCAAGTCTCCCTCAAGATGAACCTAACAATGACACCTACTAAATAAACATAAATAAATAAATAAATAATACATAATAAATAAATAAATGTAGTTAAAACAATTTTTGATAAAAAGGTAGAGAATAATTGAGAAAGAGAGCACACATGGAGCTCTGGACTCTACACTCATGTCCACACATAGGCATGTGTTCACATGCATGAACAGATAAACACAAAATACACCTAAAAACTTTAAAAGCTGGGGTGAGAGCACATACCTTTTGTCCCAGTACTTGGGAGGCAGATGCAGGGGAATCTCTGTGAGTCTGAGGTTGGCCTGGTCTACATAGGTAGTCCAGGCCAGCTGGGGCTACAGGGGAGGCAATCTCAAAACCCAAAACAACAAACAAAAAAAAAGCACCTTTTTAGTTTGTGTGAACTTTGGGAAAGAAGACTCAAAAGAAAAGGAAGGTCTTCTTTGTTCGTGGGAGTCTCTATATTTACTGGTCTCCAACAGGAAGTTGGAAAGAGAGTCCTGGAGCAGATCTGACCTGACAACTAGGCCTGGAAACATCTGAAGAACAGACGCTGGACATGGAATCACAAACTAAACCCAAGGGTTTTACTCTGAGACAAAGAAGCTCCTCGTCTCAATTCTCACAAGTAAATGAAACCATAGGAAAAACTAAAGCAGACATTTCTTCGCAAAATACCACACTAGAAATCCACAGGCAGTGACAGAAAGTGGAAACGAGAAAATAATCCCACTTGGGGCCTGCAAGAAACTCCAGGAGTTTGAGGGCCCGCAGCTTCTCCCTAGAGGAGCAGCAACATCGAACAGATCCAGACTCGTGACTTCTTCACCTGGCACCAAAAAGCCACTGCTTACAATATAATCAAGCTCGCCGAGCCCCTTGCTCCTATTTGGACCTTAACTTCCATCCCTGGGATTCCCACTTGCCCCCACCCCAAAGGGTGCATAAAATAAAGTGGGTGGCCTCTCAACTAGCAAGTCAAAGCAATGGGTTTATATTCTCATTGAAAACAGAATTGAGAATGTCTGACATTTTGTGTGAGATGTTTTGGTCCTAGCCATCAAAGGCAAGGGGTTTTTTTTTTTGTTCCTTCTTTGATAAGATAAGTGTGGGTCAAGCTCCTAGCTCCCCAAGTTCACGCTTGCGTTGGAAAATTGTTTTGAATAATAAATAAATAAAAGTACAGTGAGGCGAGCCCCGAGCACAGTGCTCTGAGAGAGCTGAAGGAGCGAACTCTCCTGGCTCCCGTCCATTTTTGGTCTCCCACGCTCAGTCACTCAGGCTGATTATTTATTGACGCACAACCATAAACGTAGCTTAGTGCTTCCCCTTCACTGAACCTCTCCCCTCCCCTCTGAATCAAGGCAGCCACCAACTACCCTGGCTCTCTTCCTGAAATTTACAAGAGACACAAAGTAGCTGAATGTCTTCCACACCTGGCATCTCAATTTTTGTCTTCCATTGCTGTGAAAAGACACCTTGTCAAAAAGCAGCTTTAGGAAGAAAAGGTTACTGCTGCCCACATCTGGAGAGCTCAGTCCATCCTCTGCCACCCACAGCTGGAGGTTCAGTCCACTGTCTGCCCCCACATCTGGAGAGCTCAGTCCATCCTCTGCCACCCACAGCTGGAGATTTAGTCCGTCCTCTGCCACCTGCAGCTGGAGAGCTCAGTCCGTCCTCTGCCGCCCACAGCTGGAGGCTCAGTCCGTCCTCTGCCGCCCGCAGCTGGAGGCTCAGTCCGTCCTCTGCCGCCCGCAGCTGGAGAGCTCAGTCCGTCCTCTGCCGCCCACAGCTGGAGGCTCAGTCCGTCCTCTGCCGCCCGCAGCTGGAGGCTCAATCTGTCCTCTGCCACCCGCAGCTGGAGAGCTCAGTCCGTCCTCTGCCGCCAGCAGCTGGAGGCTCAGTCCGTCCTCTGCCGCCAGCAGCTGGAGGCTCAGTCCGTCCTCTGCCGCCCACAGCTGGAGGTTCAGTCCATCGTGGTGGGAAGTCTTGGAACCAGAGCAGCTGGTCACATGGCATCCCCAGTCAGGAAGGAGACAGAGACATGAAGGCTGGTGCTGGGCTCTTCTTTAAATACGCTCCAGGACCCAGCCTATGAATGGTTTGCTCCCACGGGCGGAGGTTCTTCCTACCTCAGTTAACCCAACTTCCAGGTAATCCTCCACAGACAAGCCCAGAGCTCTGTCTCCCAGGTGATTCTAGTCAAGTTGACAATTTATGATATTAAAAATACCCATGGCTGGCGAGTTTAAAAGCACTGGATGCCCTTGCAGAGGGGCCAGGTTCAGTTCCCAGGACAATGGCTCACAACCATCCGTAAATCCAGTTCCAGGGTAACCAATACCCTCATCTGGCCTCTGCGGCCACGTCTTACACAGGTGCACTTACATTACATACATGCAAAACAAACACCCATTAAAATAAAAATAAAGAACATAATACCCAACCACGTTCCCAAAATTTTTACTTATCTCAACCTGGATATTGAGAAACAAATATTTGTATACAAAGAAGCATTACTACTTACAACAGCCTAAAAGTGGAAATAAGCAAATGTTTACCAGCAAATAACTCAAGGTGGTATATTTATATTAGTCCACCTGGAAAAGGAACAAAACCCATGTTACAACACCGGTTGACATTGAAGTGGTGATGTTCAGTGAACTAAGCCTATCACAAAAGGATTGCACTCACCAGAGGCCCCTAGTGTATCAGATCTATAGAGACAGGCGCTGAGAACGGGGTCAGGAAACTGACTGTGTAACAGACACAGGCTTCAGTCTGGAAGATGAGAAAGGCTTTAGTCTACCTGTGGTTTAAATATTGTCTAAGTGTGTGGCCCCAGGGGTTCATGGGCATAGAAGCTTGGTTCCTCTGTCTTCCTGTTGTGACAGGCCAGTGCCCTATTGAAGATAGACCTGCAGAGGACGACTGACTAGGATCTGCATGAAGGCAGGGGAGCTCAGAGCCCCATCCCCAGGATTGATGGGCAGTTAACAGTTGCTACGGGGAGATGCTCACGATGCCCCACCCTCTTCTGAGGGGGTGACCGACCGCTAGGAGTTGGCTAGGGAAGGGGAACCATAGCATCGTGGTGGCACACACCTGCAATCCCAATACTAGAAGGATCAAGAGTTCCAGGTGGCCTCAGCTGTGCAACAGTGAGTTGTGTACAAGAATGAGCTATAAGACCCTAGCATATATACCTAATGTACATAGATGTAACGACAAAGGAAAAGGGTCTGGCTGGCCAGAGGCTCAGTGGGTGAGGTGCTTGCTGCCAAGCCTAACAACCTGAGTTCCACCCCCAGTTCCTGGGAGCACACGTTGGAATGAACACTGACCCTGGCAAGTTGTCCTCTGATCCACACGTTGCCTCCTCTCCAAATAATAAAACTGTGATTTTTTTTTTTAAGAGAAAAGGAAAATAATCCATCCAGAACCCCTAATGACAGCCATTTATTTATCTGTCCCCTTGGCTACAGAGGAAAATGAAGTTCGGGAAAACAGGACCGACCCTCTGGGCGGGTGTCAGCGATACTGCAAAACCCATCTCCTACCCCTCAACATTGGGCTTAGTCACGAGCAATCACGAATGAAAAGCACACAAGGAAGACAGCCTCCAGACAGCAGATTTAAAAGCTCTTATTCAATTTCAAACAAAAACTACTACTGTGCCGCTCCTAGCATGACACAGCCTCATAATAGAGACTGAATCACAGCACCCTCCAGAGAAAGGTCTGACTTTCTGACATCACCCCAAGTCACATTGGCTTTTCAGCAAGCTGTGGCTGAGCCAAAGGCCAGAAATAGACACCAAGACCATGAGGCAGGTGCATTGGCTGGGCTGGCCCAGGGCAAGAGCTCTCCCTCTCCCAAGGCAGGATCGTCACAAAACCACAAACACAAGATGATGAGATGGAAAGAGAAAGTGTAAACCCAAGCACTGGCCTGGAACCGAGTGAGGAGCTGGGTAGGAGGGTCACTCTATTTTACCAGAGGAAATTAATGGTCACCCCTGGACAGCTGTACCTTCTGAAGTGAGTGGTCACCCCTGGACAGCTGTACCTTCTGAAGTGAGTGCTCACCCCTGGACAGCTGTACCTTCTGAAGTGAGTGGTCACCCCTGGACAGCTGTACCTTCTGAAGTGAGTGGTCACCCCTGGACAGCTGTACCTTCTGAAGTGAGTGGTCACCCCTGGACAGCTGTACCTTCTGAAGTGAGTGGTCACCCCTGGACAGCTGTACCTTCTGAAGTGAGTGGTCACCCCTGGACAGCTGTACCTTCTGAAGTGAATGGTCACCCTTGGACAGCTGTACCTTCTGAAGTGAGTGGTCACCCCTGGACAGCTGTACCTTCTGAAGTGAGTGGTCACCCCTGGACAGCTGTACCTTCTGAAGTGAGTGGTCACCCCTGGACAGCTGTACCTTCTGAAGTGAGTGGTCACCCCTGGACAGCTATACCTTTTGAAGTGAGTGGTCACCCCTGGACAGCTGTACCTTCTGAAGTGAGTGGTCACCCCTGGACAGCTGTACCTTCTGAAGTGAGTGGTCACCCCTGGACAGCTGTACCTTCTGAAGTGAGTGGTCACCCTTGGACAGCTGTACCTTCTGAAGTGAGTGGTCACCCCTGGACAGCTATACCTTTTGAAGTGAGTGGTCACCCCTGGACAGCTATAACTTCTGAAGTGAATGGTCACCCTTGGACAGCTGTACCTTCTGAAGTGAGTGGTCACCCCTGGACAGCTGTACCTTCTGAAGTGAGTGGTCACCCTTGGACAGCTGTACCTTCTGAAGTGAGTGGTCACCCCTGGACAGCTATACCTTTTGAAGTGAGTGGTCACCCCTGGACAGCTATAACTTCTGAAGTGAATGGTCACCCTTGGACAGCTGTACCTTCTGAAGTGAATGGTCACCCTTGGACAGCTGTACCTTCTGAAGCTGCGTTCAGAGTTCACCTACTGTCGGCTCCTATGGAAATACATCTGCTGAGGTTGCTCCAGTAGTTACCCAAAAGCCACTAGCAATTCTACAAGACAGAGCCCTAACTCACATATTGGAACCATCACCCAAACTAAGATTTAAGGGGGGGGATGGGGGACGGCTGGTCGACGGGGCTCCATTGGTTAGTAGAGTGCCGTGGTTTAGATGTAACGAGGGTCCCGTGTTCTGTCACCACAGAAATTATCAAACTTGGTGATGGTGGAGCCAACGGTGTGTTAGCTTTCTATGCGTGATTAGACAGCACTGACCAAAACCAATTCGAGGAAAAAAGGGTTTTATTTAGCTTACACAGCCGGATCCCATTTCCTCATCAAGGGAGATCCACGAGGCACCTGTGCCAGGAACCTAGATGCAGGAGCTGAAGCCACAGGCCATGAAGGAATGTGTTTCTGGCTTGCTCCTCTGGCTGAGCTCAGCCTGATTTCTTTTTTATTTTTTATTTATGTTTTTATGTGTATGAATGTGTGTCTGCATTCGTTTGTTGCACCTGTGTCATGCAATGCCGCAGAGCTCAGAAGAAGGAGGGTGTTGGATTGCCCTGGCACTGGAGTTCTCCCTGGAATGGAGTTTCAGATGGTTCTCAGCACCCTGTGGGGACTGGGGACTGAACTGGGGTCCTCTGCAAGAGCAAGTGCTTTTAGTTGCTGAACCATCTCCCCAGTGCTCCTGCCAATTTTGGGTCAGCTTGATTTGCCTGATCTTTTTTTTTTTTTTTTTTAGCTGATTATTATAAACCCAGGATCCCACCCACAGTGGGTGGGCCCTCCAGCATCACTCAACAATTCAAGAAGACGCATCACAGATAGGCCAATCAGACCACACAGCAGCAATTCCCCATCTGAGTGTAGGTCCCTCCTCTCAGGAATGTCAGTTTGGCAACTGAAGCCAGCCAAGGCCACCTCCAGAAGCTAAAGAACAGAGATAGAAACTGAGTAGTAGAGCATGCGCAAAACTCTGGGCTCCAAATGTGAATGTATATATGTTAGGGTCTCACATAGTAGCTCAGGCTAACCCTGAACTCACGCATGCATGAGGCCCACATAAAAACGTAAGTATTGTAAACAACAACTCAGCTACATCTGTATTTATTACTGTGAGGTCAAGGTGTACCTCATCCTAAGGTACACAGGGACTCTGATGTGCCCCCAAGCTCAGGAGATTTGTGGACAAAAATAAAAATTAAAAACGGCGGTAGGCAAGCTACCTCATCAGTTAAGTGCACTCGCTACCTCTTGAAGAGGGCTAGGGTTTCAGTTCCAGCACCCACAGGACAGTTACAACCACACCTTGTAACTCCAGTTCAAGGGACGAGCGCCCTCTTCTGGCTCCATGGGCATTGCATGTATGAATACACTTTACATACATATAAAACTAAATAAACCTCTCTAAGCCCATTCATTCTGAAAGTAAGAGCACCCATTATAACCTGTGATGGTCAGCTTTAACTGTCAACACAGCCTAGACTCAACTCCAAAGAGTCTCACTGAGCTGTTGTCTACACTGGCTGGGTCTGTTGAGTATGTCTGTGGGCGACTGTCTTACGAAGTTTACTAATGTGAGAACACTGGTCCACTGTGACAGCACCTCCCTTTGACAGGGGGTGCTTGATTTCCCATGGGATGGTCTGTACCCTGGGAATACTGTGCGCTGACATAACCCTTGCTGCCACTAAGGTGGCTCGGGTTAGGGGTATCTAATCACTGCCAAACCAAATAAAACAAGAACAAAGGAGTTGGTTTCCTGTGGATCTTTTACAATTAGGCACTCAGACTCACTGGAGAGGCCACACAGCAAAACCAAAGAGGTGCAAGGTTAGGAACCAAACAAGACCTGCCCGCTCCTCCAATCTACGGTCCCTGTGACCTTTCCCAGGTCAGACAGTTTCTCTTGAAGCTCTTGTTTTGCCTGTTGGCAAACACCCTATGAAATAAGCAGGACTGTTGAGGGGCTATGGAGACAAAAGGACATGATTGGAAGAATTGCTTTCCTGGTGACGAGCAACAAAATAACAAACCAAATAGCCTGTGCCTCCGGACCGATGAAAAACAAGAACATACAGCCCAGGCCCTGTGAGCCCGAGTTAGGGTCGCCACAGGTATGGATAAACAGCTTATTTGTGTTACAAGAATGAAACTAGGCCTGGGGGCATGGCTCAAAAGCACAGTACCTACCTAGAATCCCTGATTGGCTGAGATAGACACCATGCCTGCCAGATGCAAGGCCCTTGTCTGAACCATCAGCATTCCAAAAGAGAAAGGAAGGGAGGGATATGTGTATTGTATGAGTGTTTTGCCTGCACGTATCATGCAACGACCTCAGAGGTCAGAAGAGGGTGGGGATCCCCCTGGAACTGGTTATGGCAGGGTTTGTGGCGCCAGTTGAGGCTGGATTGGAACCCAGTCTTCTAAAGGGCAGTCAAGGTGCGCTTGAATCCATTAGTTGTATTTGAGCTATTATTTATATATTTATATATCTATATTATAAATATATATGCTAATATATATTATATATCAGCTTAAATTCTTTTTTAAAATTGTTTTATTTATTTATTTTTATGTGTATGAATGTACTGTCTGCCTGGAGGTTTGTGCACCCCTTGTCGGCAATGCCGCAGAGGTCAGAAGAGCGGATAGATCCCCCCTTGTTCTAGTTTCTCTTTCCATTGCTGTGACAGAACAGAACACCTCTGACCGACGGCCAACTTGGGGGGAAAGGGTTATTTGGCTTACATCTTCTTGGTCACAGTCCATCACTTAGGTAGACCAAGGCAGGAACTCAGGGCAGGAAATGGAGGCAGGAGTTGGAGTACCATGGGCTATGGAGGAATGCTGTTCATGGCTTGCTCCCCTGGCCAATGCCCAGCTGCTTCTTATGCCAGTCCACAACACCTGCAGGCGTTGGCACTACTCATTGTGGGCTGGTTCCTCCCACATTGCCTGACAATAAGACAATACTCCACAGACAATGGCCACAGGCCAATCCAATGGAGCAATTTCCCAGTTTGAGGCTCCTCAACCCAGGTGTGTCAAGTTGACACTAAGCCTATCCAGCACAACCCTGGAATTGGTGTTACCGACGGTTCTCAGCCACCATGTAGGTGCCAGGGATCGAACACCCGGGTCCTCTGCAAGGGACAGTCGGCGGCTCCAAACCATTAGGCATCTCTCCATCCCCAGCTTAAAAGTTTCTAGCAAACCCTGAGCATCTTCCAGGCCCCACTTATCTATTTCATTGTCATTTCACCATTTGGATTTTTCAAAAACAACAATCATGCTGTGCCCAATGTCTTCTAAAGCATTGCACATAAGACAAGATTAAAAACTCCAAGAAAAGGTCAGAAAAAACTCATAAAATGAAAAGACTTCAGATTCTTAGCAATCACTACTAGGTTCTGCTAAAAACAGCACTAAGTTACAATCAAGACTTATTTTTTTTTTTTTTTTTTTTGGTCTTTTCGAGACAGGGTCTCCCTATAGCCCCAACTGTCCTGGAACTTACTCTGTAGACCAGGCTGGCCTTGATCCGCCTGCCTCTGCCTCCCAAGTGCTAGGATTAAAGGCATGCACCACCAGCCAAGATCTATTTTTAAATACCATTAGCAAGACTATCAAATCTAAATTGGGTTAAAAGAGATTACATAAACAAAAATAAACAAAAATAAGCAGGCTAGCACACTCCTGATTCTAAAAAAAACTCACTGAAATAATTCTATGAACTATAAAAGTTGACAAAAAAGAGATCTTTTAATATATATATGCTAATATATATAAGCTAATATATATATTAACTTAAATTCTCTAACAACCTTGTATGAAAAATTTTTAAGTTATCCAAAAATTCCTTCCCCCAAAGATTATAAGACCATAAGATTTCCCAAGAAATTACACAGCTCTGCAAGGAATTATTAGATCTGGGGCTCAAATTCTTTTAAAAATAATTGAAAATGGAAACCAGCCTGATTCATTTTATGTTACTAGAACATCTGATAACAAAACTTGATGAAGAAATTGCAAAAGAAAAGAACCAAAAGGCACAGCCCAATTTCACTCATGAACACAAATGGCAAAACTCCAAGAACCAAAGCAAAGCCAGACTAGCCAACGAAACCAACACGATACTAAAAGAATAATTCACCATAAGCAAGCGGGGCTCGCCACAGGAAAGCAAGGATGGTTTTATCTTAGGAAATCTGTTAATATGAGGGATGGGGCTGGAGAGCTGGCTTAGCAGGTAAGAACACTGGCTGTTCTTGCAGAGGATCCAGGTTCAGATCTCAGTGCCCACACGGCAGCTAACAACCACCTGTAACTCCAGTTCAAGGAGCTCCAACACCCTCTTCTGGCCTCTGTGGCTACTGCATGCATGTGCTGCACTTACATATAAGCAGGCAAAACACTAGTGCATAAAATGAGAACGAATGAATGGATAAATAACTAAATTTTTAAAAAGAGTTAGACCACTATGGAAAGCAGTGTGGAGAACCCTTAAAAGACTCTGCCGGGCGTGGTGGTGCACGTCTTTAATCCTAGCACTTGGGAGGCAGAGGCAGGTGGATCTTTGTGAGTTCAAAGCCTGCTCTACAGAGTGAATTCCAGGACAGCTGGGGCTACAGGGGGACTCTGTCTCGAAAAGACCAAAAAAAAAAAAAAAAGATTCAAAATGACCCTACCACCTGACCCAGTCATACCACTCCTGGGTATATACCCACAAGACTCATCCTATTGCAGGGATACATGCACAGCCATGTTCATTGCAGCTCTCTTCACAATAGCAAAGAGCTAGAACCAACCCAAGTGCCCCTCAACCGACAAGTGGACAGAGAAAATGTGGTTCATCTACACAATGGAGTACTATGCAGCAGTAAAGAAAGATGACATCATGAAATTTGCAAGTAAATGGATGGAACTAGAAGATATTATGTTAAGTGAAGTAACACAGTCCCAGAGAAACAAACAAATGGTATCCCTCATCTGTGGATGCTAGCACCAAGTACCTAGTTGTAAGGCAAACTTGGCAATGTTAATGTTATATTCCTCATGATCTGAAAGCAACTGTGCTCTTATATTGTGAATCCCTAAACAGGTTCTAGAGTTAACCTACCATTTATTTTCAGACTTTGGAATTATGGTATATGGGTAGAGGGTATGTATGCATATTTTAGAATAATATAAAATCAAAATGGAAAAATGTGAATCCTGAAATATGATTTGGAAATAACATAGTTTGTTTTCAGATGACACAATTTTAATATAGGTGTGACATGTATATATGTATATATATATATATATATATATATATGTGTATATATATATATAGTAGCGATACAAGTTGGAGAGAACAGCAACAGAAGAACTGAAAAATCTCTGGAAGGACTTAGAGGGAGGTGCAGGACATGTATGGCAGAGTGCAGGGACTCGGGTGTGGGGGGAGGCATGGAAAGGGAAGTGATTCTAGATTTGATCGAGAAATGATGTATGACCTATGGAAGAAGTTTAATAACAATAAAAAAAGAAAAAAAATGAAGTCTGGAACACCAAGTCATTTGTGGGAGGAAAATGAAAGGACACTGAATTGAACCTGAATAATGGAAGAGGCAAGGATTAAGGAGAAGACTGAGACAGTAACAGCATTT
>VZQC01012024.1:976818-1020055 GCA_009823505.1 Rhizomys pruinosus | reverse complement strand
AAAAAAAAAAAAAAAAAAAAAGAGAGAGACTGAAACAGTAAAGTTCTCCCAAAAACAATAATCCTCTGCTTTGGAAAAACTCTGAAAAGACTCAGAAAAAGATGCAAGACATGTATGGAATAATGCATGAACTCAGGTGGGGGGGGCATGGAAAGGGAAATGAGTCTAATGGATTGAGAAATGATATAAGATGTATGAAACGTCTAATAACAATAAAAAATATATTAAAAAAAAAAAGAGGTGAGTCTGTTACAAAAGCCCAGGCTTCTGCTTTTCTACACAACTTCTTGGCCATTTGTAGCCTATTTCCTACCTACCACCCCATTCTGTCTTTGCTCAGCTGCTCCTGGGAGAGGCCAGGAAGCGCCTAGGAATTTCTCCTTCTTGGTCACTGGCAGACAGGGCGTTCTCAGCCCTGGCTGAGGTTCTGGGCCCTTCCTGGCTCCTAGTCACACTACAGTGGTCTATCTGTGGAGCTCAACTGTTCAAGCCACCTCTGCCTCTACCGTGGGGCCTGTCTGAGGCACACCTTATATTCAGGGGACATATATTAGTTACTGTTCTCAAGAATGGGAGAAAATATCTGAATACAGCAGCTTAAGGGAAGAAGGGTTTACTGGGGAATCACAGTTCGAGGACACAGACCTGCAGCAGCAGGAGCACAGGCACCTGGGCACAAGGCATCCACAGTCAGGAAGCAGGGAGATGACTTCTGTTGCTCAGCTCATCTTCTCCTTTTTATTTTTGATTTATTTGTTTTTATTCTGTGTATAAGTGTTTTGCCTACATGTATTTAAATCCACTTGTGCTTGTAATACCCCTGGAGGCCAGAAGAGAGTGTCCAATCCCCTTGAACTGGAGTTACAGACAGCTGTTAGGCAAGATGTGAGAGATGTGAGTGCTGGGAAGTGAGAGCAGCCAGTGCTCTTAACCACTGAGCCATCTCTCCAGCTCCATGAAAGTATTTTTTAATAAAATAAAAAGCCAGGCATGGTGGTGCACCCCTAAAATCCCAGCACACAAGAGGCAAGAGGATTGCTATGAATTGGAAGCTAGCCTGGAACACACTGTAGGCTCTGGACCCAGCCTGGGCTACAGAGTGAGATCCTATCTTAAATCATAACAATAACACAAGGGAGTCTCAGGACTGTGGAGTTGGCTCGGTCACTAGAGTGCAGGCTGTGCATACACAAGGACCTGAGTTCAGCTTCCCAGCACCCAGTAAAAAGCCCGACTTGACGTGGTAAGGTGCATTATAATCCAGGTGCTGGGAGAAGGGGGTGAACTCAAATACCAAGAGTGCGAGTAGAGCCCCAAACCAAAATGTTTGCCAAACCTGTGCAAGACCCTGGATTTGAATCTCAGTACTGCAAAAGTAGGTGAACTGCTTGATTGATTGATACTGATTGATTTAAGGAAGAATAAGACAAGCAAAATCTTGAACACAGTTGTTTGCAGCAACCCCATTTCAAATAACCAAAGGAAGGAAATATTCCAGATGTCCCTCAAACGCTGTGCTGGGTTGTATCCATACAGAGAAATAGTACTCAGCCACAGAAAATAATCAAGTCTTCATGTATGTTACAATGTGGATACACTTTGAGAAAACTGTGCTCTGCAAAAGGCAGAAGCTATGCATTGATCCCCTTGATAGGACATGTCCAGAACAGGTGACTCTACACAGGAATTCCACTGTTCCTTGCCAGGAGCTGAGGGAGGGGCCTGGGGAGCAAATGCTGGTGGACACAATATTTTTTCAGGTACGAAGAATGTTCTGGAACTGGAAAGTCAGTGCGGATGGTAGCAATGAAGTGTCAGTGTACTTAAGAAATGGGTTTTTTGTTTGTTTGTTGGTTTGTTTTTGTTTTTTTGTTTTTTTTTTTAAGAAATGTATTCTTACTACAGTCAGAAGACCTTTATTTTTAGCTAGGCGTGGTGGTGCAGGCCTCTAATCCCAGTATTGGAAGGCACAGGCAGGCAGATCTCTGTGAGATAAGAGACTAGCTTGGTCTACATAGTGAGTTCCAGGCCAGCTGGGACCCAGTCGCAAAAACAACAACAACAACAAGGTTCTAACAAGACACACCCTCTTCCCAGGGCTCCAAAGGCTAAGACAGGAGCTTGAGGCCAGTTTGGGCTACACAGTGAAACTCTCTCAAAAACCCCAATCTCTGTGTCCCTCCTTTTACTGTGAAAGGGAAAGTTCTAGCAGGTACATGAAAGTGGGGGAGGAAGGGAGAGAAGGGAGGGAGGAAGGGAGAGAAGGGAGGGAGGGAGGTTCACATTGCTGGAGGAGNAAGTGGGGGAGGAAGGGAGAGAAGGGAGGGAGGAAGGGAGAGAAGGGAGGGAGGGAGGGAGGGAGGGAGGGAGGGAGGGACTGAGTCTAGGTCCCCTCCAGTATTTCAATTGTTCAATGACAAAGAACAGATTTCAGTCCCCACACACGATCTGGTGTCAGGATGGGGAATAGCTGATCAATGAATTTTGCCCAGGCAAAGGAAAACCAGTTAAACCAGTTACCAAGCCAGCAGGGAGCCAACAGGAGCCACCTCTTCATTACTGTGTTAAATTCTACTCTGCCTCCCTCAATGATTTGGACGAAATACTTCTCAGGAAGAAAAAAGCAAAATGGACGTTTCCATGCATAGCCCTAAGAATCTTCCAGGAAGTTGGCTCCTTGTCAAGGCACAAGTCTGCATATTCATTATTAAAGATTTGAACACTAGGAGCAGGAGAGAGAGCTCAGGCTGCAAGCTTGGGGATCAGATACCCAGAACTGCAGGGAAGAGCCAGGTGCAGTGGTGCACACCTGTAATCCCATACTGGGAGGTGGAGACAGGAAGACTAATGGCCCGCCAGTCTAGCCAAACGTGTGTGTCCCCCCCCCCCCCAGTTTCAGTAAGAGAGAGACAAGGCCTCAAAAAACAAGATGGACATGTGGATGGTCAAGGTGCTCAGCACCAAGCCTGAGCCACAGATCTCCAAGACCCACATGACGGGAGGTGAGAAGCCACTCTTGCCAGTTGTCCTCAGACCTCCACATGTGTGTTGTGGTATGTATGGTATGTGTGTATGTATGTATGTACGCTCACAGAGAGCAAGAGAAACAGGGACAGAGAGACAGTGAGAGAAATAAACAAATTTTTTAAATAAAAGAGAAAATGTTTTATATATAATTGATGGAGTTTTTACGCAGCCCTACAGAATGAAATGCTATCACGTGCAGGAAAATGAATGAAACTGGGGATCAGGTTAAGCAAAGTAAGCCATACTTAGGGCTGGAGAGCTGGCTCAATGATTAAGAGCCCTGGCTGCTCTTGCAGAAAACCCAGGTTCAGTTCTCAGCCCCTACATGGTGGCTAACAACTATCTGTAACTCCAGTTCCAGGGGATTGAACACCCTCTCTGGCCTCTGTGGGCACTGCACACACATGGTGCACTCACCCATACAAAGAGCTGGAAGTGGTGGAACTGAGTACTCCTATAGTCAGGTAAAGGTGGAGACAGGAGAACTGCTGGAAGACTCAGTAGGCCACCTGGCCTGGAGTGCGCACAGCAGCAACAGAATGAGAGCCCCACATACAGAAGGAGAACTGACTCCCCAAAAGTTGTGCTCTGACCTCACACACATGCAGTGATGTGCACACACACACACACACACACACACACACTGAACAAATACCGAAATACATTTATACAAGAATGAAACCTCAAAAGGCCCATGGTGGTACAGTATCATCTTTTTCTTTGATATCCCCCACCCCAGTCTGTCTCCCCTGCACTGGAACCACAGGCATGAACTGCCACACCTGGCTTTCTTGCATGGGTGTTGGGGATCCAAACTCAGATCCTCATGCTCACACAGCAAGCACTTCACTCCCTGACCCCAAGGTCCTACTGTGAAAATCTTGGCGGTGGTTTCTGTTTGGTTTGGGTGTTTTGTTTCGTTCTGTTCTGTTCTGTTGTTTTTTTGTTTTGTTTTGTTTTCTTTGTAATAGGGTCTCTCCATAGCCCCAGCTGGCCTAAAACTGACAATGTAGTCCAGGCTGGCCTTGATCTCACAGATATCCCACCTGTTTCTCTAATCTGAGTACTGGGATTAAAGGTGAGTGCAGGCACACCCAGACTCTATTCCTATTTCTAACCATGTGTGTCTTGTCCTGGGACACAAGAACCAAAGTACTTCAGCAGGTGTCCCTAGGACACTCGGATCCAAGCCTATTAAACAACCCTCTCCTTGAGGAAATGTGGACATGCCTCCCATTTCCTCAAACCTCATCATCACCCCTTCCCAGCTCACAGCTTCCCCAGCCCACCAGCAGAGAGCTTTCCTAGGTCAGAGTTTAACCTACTGTTTGTCCCTCACTTGCCAATAGTCTCAAGATTTTTCAAAGGATAATATTTTCTTTCTTTTTTTTTTTGGTGTTTTTGAGACAAGGTCTCCCTGTAGCCCCAGCTGTCCTGGAACTCACTCTGTAGACCAGACTGGCCTTGAACTCACAGAGATCCGCCTGCCTCTGCCTCCTGAGTGCTAGGATTAAAGGCATGCGCCACTACGGATAATATTTTCATGTCACTCAGCAATCTATGTTCTCCGCTGTCTCCCTCCCCCAGCTCCTACCATCCAGAATGCCACTGGAGGACTCCTATCCCAGAGCTCCAGGGAAACCCTCAGCTGCAGGCCAAAGATCTGGTTCCTGCACCAGTTGCTTCTTTGAGCCCAGGTGGAAAAACAAATAAATAATAAAAACACACTTCTCTCCTCCCTGCTGATCTTTTGTGTTCCAACCCTTAAGCCGCAGACCTACTCTCTCCCTGGTTCCCAGGGAATTTTACAACACTGGAGCCATAAACAGGTAATGAGCTGCTCTTTTGGAAATCAAAACATAATAAAAGTAGCCTCCAAACAGAAATGGCCCAGATATAAGGAAAGGAACACAGAAACAAGAAATGCGGAAGACTTTCTCCTTCTCTCCTTCCTTCTTCCTTCCTTCCTTCCTTCCTTCCTTCCTTCCTTCCTCCCTTCCTCCCTCCGTCCCTCCCTCCCTCCCTCCTTCCCTTCTTTCCTTCTCCTTCCTTCCTTCTTGCTTTATTTCCTTCCTTCTTTTTATGAGGAGACTTTCACATTATGGCCCAAGTTGGTCTCAAACTTGCCATCCTCCTGCCTCGCTCTTCCAAGTGCTGGAATTTACAGATGTGTACTCCACATCTAATTTGACTTCTGCCACAAATACCATTGAGGCTTCAATGAGATTGTTGGAGGAAAAGACATGCACACATACACACACACACACACACACACACACACACACACACACATACACACGACATACCACTGAATCAAAATCATGGAGAGAGCCACAAAGTTGAAAATGGAAGGTTTTCTACCTGATGGTAGTTAGTATTAAACAGGAAAAGAACTCAGAAGGAAACCATATTATGGATAGAAAGACTTTCTACCCATAAAGCACAGAAAAGGCATGCAAAAATGTAGCACATTCTGCCAACCTATAATCCCCCAGGGAGGGGCTGGGGTCGTGCTTGGTCATGCTGGTGCAGTGGTGGCCGGGCGCACATAAGCTCAGTGGTGCAGTGGTGGTCCAGTGCAGCACACACAAGGTTCTGGGCTCAGTGCTCACCACCATCTCCATCCTCTCTACCTGTGAACATTCAGAAGAATTTTCTCCACTGAACAAAATATTCCAAAAATGAAATTGAAAAAGGTTTAACAACCTCCAATAGAGAAAATTGGGGATTAATTTTTTCTTAATCACTGAAATCCTCAAATAAGGAAAGAAGGTGAATGGGCAGAGAAACCCCAAATGATCAACAAACATGTCTCAAAGGCAGCACCCTGCAGAAAGCAAAGACGTGCTGGGCCCCTCCCCTGCCCCAGGACAGTTGTGAAAGATTCTCAAAGACTCAAAAGCCTGTGCCTCCATCCAGGCTGGGAAGTGCATCCGTGGGTCTAATACGTCTGGAAAGCCATTTGGCAGTCTGATTGAACCTCTGGCCCAAAAATTTCACTTCTGGAAAACAAGTTCACACACACACACACACACACACA
This sequence comes from Rhizomys pruinosus, assembly GCA_009823505.1. Taxonomy (NCBI): domain Eukaryota; kingdom Metazoa; phylum Chordata; class Mammalia; order Rodentia; family Spalacidae; genus Rhizomys; species Rhizomys pruinosus. The sequence goes on along the minus strand of VZQC01012024.1, from coordinate 1,013,988 downwards.
CACACACACACACGAAGAGAAAAGAAAAGAAAAGAGAAAGAAAAAGAAAAAGCTTGAACCCTAAATATTACAAAAATAAATAAATAAACAAAACGTTTCAAGTATAGTTCCCAGAAGGTTAAAGAAGAGAATATAATAGGCCCGAGGAGGGAGCAGTGAGAGGGCTCAGTGGGTAGAGGTGCTTCTTGCCAAGCCTGACAACCTGAGTTTAATCCATAGGACTCACCTCATGGAAGGAGGGAACTAACTGTCCAAGTTGTCTTCTGACCCCCAAATATACTGTGACGCATGCGTATGTGTATGTATTTTAAAATAAATGTAAATAGGCCAGGTGTGATGCCGCACGCCTTTAATCCCAGCACTTGGGAGGCAGAGGCAGGCAGATCTCTGTGAGTTCAAGGCCAGCCTGGTCTACAGAGTGAGTTCAGGCCAGCTAGGGCTACAGGGAGACCCTGACTCAAAAAGACCAGAATAAATAAATAAATAAATAAATAAAATTAAAAACCCAATAGACCCACTGAATGCCCACTCAAAGACAGCACCTCCCAATGATCATGAAAGATCACTTTTTAGATATTTCTTTTTACAAACATTTATTTCATTTGTCATTTTTTATTTTATGTGTATGAGTGTATTGTCTGCATGTGTGTAAGTGCACCTGTATCGTGCAATGCCTGCAAAGGTCAGAAGAGGTGTCAGATCCCCCCAGAACTGGAGTTATAGACAGTTATTAGCTGCCATGTGGGTGCTAGGAATTGAACCCAGGTCCTCTGCAAGAGCAGCTAATGCTCTTAAACACCAAGTCATATCTCTCCAACCCTTTCCAAATATTTCTTATGCTCAATCTGACTTGTATAATCAGACAAGAAAAAAGAAATTGAGATCCATACCCTTAACCAAGCAAAAGGAATACTAAAACATTCCCTATCTGGCACTAGAGGTGACAAATACCTCTAGGACAAAATCTGGCCCCTACTCTTGTATATAAAATTTTACTGACGCACAAAGCCACACCCCCAAGTTGACATCAGTGCAGTCATCTCTTCCTATTAGAAGTTTCACTCCCCATGGTTTTACTGCCCACAGACAACTGTAATTTGAAAACATTAAGTGGAATATTCCAGAAATAATTCATATGATTGCTGTTATGAATAACACAATGAAGTCTCAAAATACCCTGCTGAGACCTACCTGAGATGTGAATCAACTCTTTATTTGGCATCTCCGTACTGCACATGCTACCCTCCTGTGCGTCCCTCAGGACCCACTAACTTTGGGTGTCAGATTGGCTGGCAAGGCATCATTGTGCTTAGATTCAAGTAACTCTTCTTTTACTTAATATCTGCCCCAAAGTGCAGGAGTGGTGATGTTTGCAGTTTTATCACAGAATATTATGATTATTCTATTTCATTATTACTTATGTCTGTGAATGTCATACCAAGTGTAATGGTTAACCTTTCTTTTAATTTTAATTAGGTGTGTGTATGTCTTTCTGTCTGTCTGTCTGTGTCTGTAAGGTCTGTGAGTTTTAGTGCAGTGCGCACAGAGGCCACAAGAGGTGTCACATGCTCCAGGAGCTGGAGTTACAGGCATGTTAGTGGCCCAACATGGGTTTGGGGAATCAAACTCAGGTCCTCTGCAAAAGCACCATGTGCTCTTAACTGCCACGCCATCTTTCCATCCCCTGTGGAGTGTCTACACTGGGTTATTTGAGGTGGGAAGACCCTCCCTGAATGTAGGCAGCACCATTTCCTGGTCTGGGTTCCCAGACTCCATAAAAGAGAAATGGAGCTGAGCACCAGCACTCTTCGCCTTCTGCTGCCTAACTGTGGGTCCCATGCGACCAGGTGTCTCACACTCCTACACCATGACTTCCCACCATGATGGACTGGACCCTGAAACTGTGCACCAGAAAAAATTCTCCCTCCTTTAAGTTGCTTTGATCAGACTTTTTGTCATAGTAACAAGAAAAGTAACTAATACACCATGTTATTTCACAAATTAAACTTTACCATAGGCATGTATGTACCAGAAGAATATAGTATAAATCTCACCTTAGTGTATTTTATCTGTGGTTTCACATAAATAAAATGTGATTCAGGCTAGAGAGATAGCTAAGCAGTTAAGAGCACTGGCTGGTCTTGCAGGACCCTGGTTCAGTTCCCAGCACCAGAATTGTGGCTAACGACAGTCTGTAACTCCAGTTCCAGGGGATCAGATGCCCTCCTCTGACTTCCATGGCCACTGCATGCACAAGTTCACTTACATACATGCAGGCAAAACACTCATACATATAAAATAAAAATAATTATTTTTAAATTTTAAAAAATGTAGTTAATATACACAGTGGAGTAATAATACTCAGCCATAAAGAAGAATGGAATGTTCTATCTTGTGGTGGTTTAAACGAGGAATGCCCTCATAGGTCATGTGCTTGAACCATTGGTCCCCAGTTGGTGGCACTGTTCGGGGAGGTTAGGGGACCTTTAGGAGGTGGATCCTTGCTGGAGGAAGCATGTCACTGTGGCTGAGGTTGTATAGCCTGGCCCCACTTCTCACTCACTCTGCTTCCTGTGTAGTGATGCAATGTGATGACCAGGCTTCCTGCTCCGGCCACCATGTCCTTCCACCAGGATGGACTCCACCTCTCTGGAACCATAAGCCAAATAAACTCTTTCTTCCCTAAGTGGCTTCTGTCAGAGTAGCCAATCACAGTCACAGAAAAGTAGCCATGTTGGACAGCTTTGGCTGTCGGTCAGACACTTGGGGATGACGGACCCTCAAGTAGGGAATCTCCCCAGACACGCAGGAAAGATGGACCCTCAATTAGTGGATCTCCCCAGACATGCGGGGAAGATGGATCCTCAATTAAGGGATCGCCCCAGACATGCGGGGAAGATGGATCCTCAATTAGGGGATCTCCCCAGCCCTCTGTGGGCAGTGCCACTCCCAGGCAGGTGGCTCTGCGTTGTACAAGAAAGCAAGCTGAGCACAGGTCAGGGGAGCAATCCAGTAAGCAGTGTTCTTCCATGGTTCTGCCTCCAGGTTCCTGCCCTGAGTCCCTGCCTAACTTCCCTCAAAGATGGACTGCAGCCTGAAAGTGTAAGCTGAAATTAACCCTATATTCCCCAGGTTGGTTTTGGTCAGAGCATTTTATCACAGCAATAGGAAGCTAGCTAAAACAGTAACTAATGCATACGTGCATTCTGTGTGTGTGTGCATGTGTGTGTGAGAGAGAGAGAGAGAGAGAGAGAAAGAGAGAGAGAGAGATGGAAGTGTAACCCTAACAGATAAGGAAGATGACTGTATTTTCAATGGAGATTCATAGGGCTTGGCCAATCTACAGTATTCATAAACCTTCACAGAAGTAGTTTGCCACCCTGCCCCTCCCATCCACCCACCCCACCTCCACCCCCCCTCCCCCGCAGCCAATCCCAGGGAAAGGCTTACAACAGCGCTGTCCCCAACATACCTTTCTGACAATGGCTATGTGTCCAGCAACGCTCCACGAACTGCCCATTGATGACAGTGGCAGGGCAGTTGGCTTTGCCCTTGGCAGTGCCAGGACAGACATCCCCACACTCCTCATTATCATCTTTGTTCAGCACAATGTAGTTGTCTTCCACGGAGTCCAGGATCCGGGACCAGTCGATGGTGGCCAGATAACAGAGCTCGTTGTTCTTCTCGATGCGGACAGAGCCCCGAGTGATGTTCATGAGGTTGTAGAGTCCCAGCTCCTTCAGGTGCACCATCTCAAAGATGACCAGAGCATAGTTGAAGAAGAGGCGGGAGCCACGGATGACCGTGAGGTTGGGAAAGAGGTCCTTCAGGCTTTCCAGCCCGTAGACCCGAAAGAGCAGCAGATAGTCAGTGATCATGATGAGCTTGGGGAAACTGAGGTCTCGGAAATCTTCCGGTCTCGTTTTGAACATGAGGAGGATCTGCAGGTGGCCCTCAATAACTGAGCAGTTCTCCAGTTCCTGCAGCCTGGTAAGGTTGTTCCGAATATCCATGCCAGGGCACACTAGAGGGCAGACAAGCAGAAAGCAAGAGCGGTGAGCAGGATGGTTAGAAGAGCCAGAGGCTGAAGGGCGGGGGATGAAGGGCCGGGGGATGAAGGGCCGGGGGCTGAAGGGCCGGAGGATGAAGGGCTGGGAGATGAAGGGCAGGGGGCTGACACTCAAGAACTGGCTCAGCAATTAAGAGCACTGGCTGTTCTTCCAGAGGACCTGGGTAAGGTTCCCAGCACACTTTTGTAACTCCAGGAGGCAGAGACAAACCCAGGACTCAGTGGCCAGCAGGTCTAATTCAATCAATGAACCATAAGAGACACTGTCTCAAGAAACAAGGTAGAGGCTAGAGAGATGGCTCAGCTGTTAAAACAAAAGACCGGATTCAGTCCCCAGCACCCACTTGGCAGACAAAAACTGTCAGTAACTCTAGTTAGCAAGGCCTTCTTCTCTCCTTTTTAGCCATTGCACGACTCGGGGGCACTTATATACTTGGGGACAAAACACTCAAATACATAAAGTACTTTTTTATTTTAAAAAGAAATAAAGTGGAGGATTCTGGAGGAACTATACTTGGGGTCGGCCACTGGCTTCTGCCGTACACACACACACGTATACATGTACCAAGCCATACATGCACAGACTAAGAACCAGGAGCTGAATATCCCTAAAGGAGTGTAGGTCAGCATGAAACAGAGATTCCCTGCACATTTATGCTCCGTGCCAATGGCCAAGATCAGAGGTCCATTAACAGAGGAGTAGATAGAGAAACGTGAGATATAGATGTTAAGACAGACAGATGAAGAAAGACCAAAAGAGGGATCCACAGTAGCTCCATCCTGGAGTCGGCCTAGCTGTCCATCATCGGATGGATGCAGAGCAGGGACAACGGAGCAGTTGCTGCAGTGCTCGCCCAGCCCTGCATACACCTGTGCAGTGATGCATGCCTGTCTTCCCAGCACTTGGGAGGTGGAAGGAGGATGATCATGGGTTCATGGTAATCTCTGGCTATTTATTGAGTAGGAGGCCAGCCTGGGCTACATGGGATCCTGTCTCTAAAAATAAAAATAAGGCCATATGTGGTGGAACATACCTCTAATCCCAGCACACAGGAGGCAGAGACAGGTAGATCTCTATGAGATAGAAGCCAGCCTGGTCTACATAGAGAGTTCTAGGTCATCTGGGGCTACACAGTAAAACTGTCTCAAAAAAGAAGTTTAAAAACCAGATGTGGTGATACAGAACTTTTAATCCCAGCACTTGGGAAGCAGCAGGCAGATTTCTGTAGGATCAAGCCCAACCTGATCTACACAGTAAGTTCCAGGCGAGCTGGGGCTACAGGGAGGCCCTGTCTCAAAAATAATAATAAAAATAACAGATAAAGAAACTGTGGCATATAGACACAGTGGAGTATTATTCAATCATAAATAAGAAATAAATACATTATATATATATATATATATATATATATAGAATGGACCAAGAAAGACAACCAAGTGGAGTGAGAAAAGAGACCAGCAGGTGGGTAGAGAGCCAATGGAGGGTAATGGGGGAGGGTGACTGTGACCAAAGCATAGTCATATATACATATATAAAATAACATATATTGAAACCCATTATTTTGTATGCTAACTAAAAGCAACTAAAAGGACCCAGGGGTCACTTTACATTATTTAGGTCTTCCTGACTGTGAAAAGTGCTGTGATCAATATGGGCGTGCAGGTGTCTCTTCCACATCCTTTCCTGAGTGCTGGCCATCTGCCCAGTGGAAGACAGCAGTGGTTGTGTTTTCAAGCTGTAAGGATTCTCGATCTGTGTCCCCAAGGCCATACCCACTTCCAGTCCAGAAGCCTTGTGACAGTCCCCTTCCCTCACTTCCACTAGCATTTGCTTTCTCCCATCTTTCTGGTAACAGCCATTGCCCCAAACCGCTATCAATGGATGAGCAGATAAAGAAATCTGGTGTTCTGAGGCTGGACAAATTAAAAATGTCTAGTGCTCTTGCAGAGAACCTGGTTCGGTTCCCAGTGTCTACATCCGGCAGCTTACAACCACCTGCAACTCCAGTTCCAGGGGATGCGAAGCCCTCTCGGACCTCCCAGGGCACCCAAGAAATACCAGGTGCTAGGTGTGCTGCACACACATGTAATCCCAGTGCTCAAGAGTCTGAAGTAGGATCATGAGTTTGAGGACAGCCTGGATCAGGGAGTAAGACTGCCTCAAAATAACACACGGCACACAGAGAGGGGAGGAGAGGAAGTTACGGGGTGTGAGATGTGCCAGAAGAGACACACAGAGAGGGGAGGAGAGGAAGTTACGGGGAGTGAGATGTGCCAGAAGAGATTCTGTGACAGCTCCCTCCTAAGTGGAATCTAAAAAATTTTTAATTACTAAACAATTTTTTAAAGAGGCTGGGGTCATGGCCCAGCAGTAGAGCTCCTGCCCACCATGCCCAAAGCCCTGGGTTCCACCCCCTCAAAAAAGGAAAACCTACAAGAATTGGGGCAGTGTCCGTTTCATGGTCAAGAGCTATGGGCTCTGCACTTCGAATTCTGCAGCCACCAGATGAATGTCTTTCCTTGTGAAGCACCCATGCCTAAATCATTCTTTTGGCAGGCCCTGTTCAAAGCCTTAACATACTCACCCCATCTCACCCCATCTATGATGCAATCAATTCAGGAGAATTACGGAGGGCTGAGTAAGGGGGCAGGTGCAACGGATCCCTACACCCCCCCCAGCCCCAACCCCATCCCCCCACTGTGAGTCAGCTGAGAAGGTCCTCAGGAATGATTGACAGGATAATGGTGGCTCACAGCAGAACGGGACAAGGAAAAATTGAACACATTTTGTCCCCCTTTCGCCCACCTCCCCAGCTGGCTGTGTTCTGTCCTTGCTGCCAATCAAGGTCTAATTACCTTTTACTTGGGTGTGGCAAGACTTTTCCACAGTGCCAATCTCAATCTCACACCAGGGAACGTGCTGGTTCTCCTAAAGCTCCAACACCCCATGACTCCCCATGACCCTGCACAATTTGTACTCACAGCCCTAAATGTTCCAAAAGCCCCAGCCTTTGCACCATGCTAAACAGTCACTCAATTCCAAAGGTCCCTGTACCCAGTATCACATGATTAGTAGGGAGCAATAAACGATAATTGAAAATAACAGCCCAGGCATTAGATAGTATGCACTGATCCGTGTCAGCTGTGTTGAGGTTTCTTTTCCCTAAATCTGTAACAGACATCTCTGGGGCAGTCTGTCTTTTGTTTCCTATTTAATTTTTTTCTTTTTCTTCTTTAAATGTGTGTGTGTGTGTGTGAGAGAGAGAGAGAGAGAGAGAGAGAGAGAGAGAGAGAGAGAGAGTGTGTGTGTGTGTGTGTGTGTGTGTGTGTGTGTGTGTGTGTGTGTCTATTAACCCAGTGGACAACCTCAGGTCCTGTTCCTCCTCAGGAGCCTTCCTTGATTTGCTTTCTTGATTTGCTTGGGGGTAGAGGGGATTACTGTTTTGGTTTGGTTTCGGTTTTTATGAGTCAGGGTCTCCCTATAGCCCTGGCTGGCCTGAAACTCACTATGTAGACCAGGCTGGCCTCCCTCTCACAGAGATCCCCCAGTTTCTGCCTCCCAAGTGCTGGGATTAAAGTGTGCACCACCACACCTGGATCCATTGCTCATTGTTTTTGTTTTGTGGTTCCACCTTCTTTTTGAAATGGGGTCTCTCGCTGGACTGGAGCCCACCAGGTCAGTGAACAAGGGGGGACCCTAGTGGATTCCAAGGGTGTATAACTGTGCCTGGATTTTTACTTGGGTTCTGGGGATCAAACCCAGATCCTCATGATGACAAGGCAAGCACTCAGCCAACTTGGTCATCTCCTCAGCTTTTCCTCCTTCAATATCTTCTCCTCCCCCTCTTCCCCTCCTCTTCCTCTTTCCCCTCCTCCCCCTCCTCCTCTTCCTCCCCTTCCTCCTCTCCTCCTTTCTCCCCTTTCCCCTCTTCTTTCCCCTCCTTCTCCCCCTCCTCTCCCTCCTCTTCCTCTTCCCCTCCCCCTCCTCCTCCTTCAATATTTCCTCTTCCTCTTTCCTAACCCCTCCTCCTCCCCATCTTAGCCCTCCTACTTCAATGTCTCCTGTCCCTTTTCCTTCCTTTCCTCTCTCCTCCTCCTCCTCCTCCTCCTCCTCCTCCTCCTCCTCCTCCTCCTCCTCCTCCTCCATTAAACAGGATATCACTCCATGGTTAAGAGCACTGGCTGCTCTTGCAGAAGACCCAAGTTCAGTTCCTAGCACCACATGGTAGCTAACAGTCCTTAACTCCAGTTCCAGGAAAGCTGATACTCCCTTCTTGTCTCTTTGGGCATTCTAAAACACAGATGCACTCACATGCACGCAGGCAAACACTCACACACAAATAAACAAAAAACATTGTAAATATTAATTTTGAAAAATCCACCCTGGAGCCTGTGGGATGGCTCAGCAGGTGAACATGCTTGCCACCAAGCTTGACATGGTAGGACAGAACTGACCAAAACTTGTAAGTCATCCCCTGACCTCCACACTGATGTACACACACGCACACACATACAAAATAAATAAATGCTTTTGTTTTTTAAAAAAAAGCCAGGTGTGGTGGAGCAGGCCTTTAATCCCAGCACTCAGCAGGGTGGTCTATATAGTGAGTTCCAGGCCAGCTGGGGCTACAGGGAGACTCTGTCTCAAAAAGATCGAGGGGGAGAAAAAATCAAAATGTCTGCAGGCTCTGAGCTGGGTGGCACACACCCAGCAACTAGGGCTGAGGAAGGAGGGCAAAGGGTCAGCCTGAGCCCAGCACAAACCCAGGCCAGGAGCTGCCACTGACTGAGCACATGTGACTGCAGCACTGAGGAGGAGGAGGCAGGCAGAACCTGGGGCTCCGGGCAGAACCTTGGCCTCCCAGCAGCCACACCACTTTACTTGGTGGGATCCAGGCCAGTGTCTATGAACAAGGTGCACAAGGTGCACAATGCCCCAGGCCATTCTCTGCCAGCCACATGAACCCGCACATATGTTTAAGAACACACACACATGTGTACATATACACACATATATACATGCATGCACATGCACATGAACACACATACACAGAAAGAAAAAAAGAAAAAATACCCTAGGGATGACCCACAGAATAAGCACAAACTAGAAAGATGATGCAGAGGCTGGAGAGATGGCCTAGCGGTTAAGAGTGCCGACTGCTCTTGCAGAGGACCTGGGTTCAATCCCCAGCACCCACATGTCGGCTGAGAACTGTCTTTGACTCCAATTCCAGGGAAATCCGACACCCTCTTCTGACCTCCATAGCATTGCATGACACGGGTGCACAAACCTATGTGCAGACAGTACGTTCATACACATAAAAAATTAAAAATTAAAAATTTTAAAAAAAAGATGATGCAAAAGCAATTGGGATAAACATCTTGAAGCTCTCAGATGGATTCAATGTTCCTGGCTCCAAATCCGAGTTAAGTTTGATTCATGGAAAAGCCACATGCTGATTCAATAGGCATCGGGAGAGACAGTTCCAGCCCCCAGGGACGGTCAGCTGCCACCCTGCCCTGGACACTTGCCTGCCCTCTCTGAAAAGAACACCAGCCCCCCCTCCCCCTCCAAAAGCCAAGTGCAAGGTGGGAGGAGCCATGTACCCCCCAAGGGCTGAGGGTCCCCACCAGAGACACCCAACAATGGATAGTAGTGCCAGGCAGAGACCCATCTCCCCAACCTTGTGGCAGTTAATCTTTATTTCTTTTTACTATGTATTTTCATGTGTTTAAGTGTTTCTCTAAGTGCTCTGTGTGCATGCAATGCTCACAGAGGCCAGAAGAGGGTATACGATCTCCTGCAACTGGAGGTACAGATGGTTGTTAGCTGACACGGGGTGCTGGGTCCTCTGCAAATACAGCCAGTGGACTTAACTGCTGAGCCATCTCTCCAGCCCATGGCAGTTAGTCTTGATTGTCAACTGGACAGGATCTAGGATCACCAAGACATAAGCCTCTGGGCATGTCCTCAAGAGTTTCCTGATTGGGCTAACAGAGGTGCATGAAAGTGGCATTATGTGGTTGCGCACGCCTTTAATCCTAGCACTTGGGAAGCAGAGGCAGGTGGATCTTTGTGAGTTCAAAGTAGGCCTGGTCTACAGAGTGAGCTCCAGGCTAGCTGGGACTTAAAGGGAGACCCTGTCTCGAAAATACCAAAAAAAAAAAAAAAAAGAAAGAAAGTGGCATTATTCCATGGGCTGGGGGTTCTGGAAAGATCGAGGACTGGAAAAAGGGCTCAGTCACCAGAGGGGATACGGTTGAGTGGGCCATACACCACCCGTGCATGAAGACAAGAGTTCTGGTCCCCAGCATGGTATAAAGGCCAGGCAGGTATGGAAGGCTGCCTGTAATCCCAGCGCTCAGGAGCTGGAGGCAGGAGACACCCAGATCAATCTGGCCAAACAGGAGCTGAGCAAGTGAGCTCCACACTCAGGCAAGAGACCCTGCCTCAGGAAACACGGTGAAGAGCCATCAAGGAAGATGGCCAACACCTGCAACCAACACAAGCAAACACATCCACATCCATGAACCACACACGCAAAAAGAAAAAATTGGCTCAGTCAGTAAAGTGCTTGCCACACAAGCACCCACGAAAAGACTCCAGGCCCAGGAGTATGCCCTTGACATCACACTGCCAGCAAGGCAGAGGCAGGTAGCTCCCTGGGGCTCCTTGGCAAGCTAGCCTAGCCTAAGAGAGTTCCAGGCCAGTGAAAGACCCTGTGGCATAAAAGCAAGGGGACGGACAGGCTAGACAGATGGAGTGCTGGCTGCTCTCATAGAGGACCCAGGTTGGTTCTCACTACCTACACAGGAGCTAATGCTTATCAGTAACTCCAGTTCCAGGGGATCTAATGCCCTCTTCTGGCCTCCAAGGGCACTGCACACTCGTGGTGTGCATTTATATGCATGTAGGCAAAACACTCATACGCATAAAATATAAATAAATCTGGGCTGGAGAGACCCCCTAGCAGTTAAGAGCACCGACTGCTCTTGCAGAGGACCTGGGTTTGATCTCCAGCACCCACATAGTGGCTGAAAACTGTCTTTAACTCCAGTTCCAGGGGAATCCGACACCCTCTTCTAACCTCCTCGGCACTGCACAACATGGGTGCACAAACCTACATGCAGACAGTACATTCATACACATAAAAAATAAATAAATAAATAAATAAATAAATAAATAAATAAATAAATAAAATCTGAGCTGGAGAGATGGCTCAGCGGTTAGGAGCACATGGTGCTCTTCCAGAGGACCTGAGTTCAAACCCCAGCACCCACATCTGGCAGCTCACAACAGCCTGTGACTCCAGCACTGCACTCATGTGCAAAAAACCACACACAGACACACACATAGACACATAATGTAAAAATAACAAAATTAGCTGGGCTTGGTGGTGCATGCCTTTAATCTTAGCACTCAGGAGGCAAAGGCAGATGGATCTCTGTGAGTTTAAGGCCAGCCTGGTCTACATAGTGAGTTCCAGGCCAACTGGGACTAAAGGGAGACCCTGTCTTGAAAAGACCTAATAATAATAATAATAATATAACAATAAAATAAAAATTAAAAATAAATGAATCTTTAAAGGTGGATGGCATAAGACAAGTGATACCCAAGGTTGACTTCTGACATCTATATGCACACTCATAAACATACACACACACACACACACACGTACGTGCATGACAAGCAGTCCCATGCCTATGTACCCCACAGAAATGAAAACATACATTCACACCAAGAACTTGCATGCAATGTCCACAGCAGAGTTTTCATCCTACCCAAAGCCTAGATATGACCCAAATGTCTATCAAGGGACTCATGAATAAGACAGTGACATATCCGTACAAAAGAAGTATTATTCGGCCATAAAAAGGGGTAAGTTCTGACACACCTGGCACTGAGTGAACCTTGAAAAATATCTCATATTCAGTGAAAGACTCAGGCACAAAAAGCTACAAAGGGACCCTGCAGGCAAATCCCAGAGAAACAGGAAGTAGACTGGTAGGTTGCTGGGAGCTGGGGACGGAGCTAGAGGGACCAGGATTGAAAGATAATAAAATGTTCTAAAATTGAGTGTGGTGATGGTTGCACAATCTAGTGAATATACTCAAAACCACCAAATTACATGCTTGAGATGGGAGAATTGTCCAGCACTTGAATTCCAGCTCACCAAAGTTATTGTAAATAAGGATTAAACAGCTCTAATTGCAGGAGCAAATAAAGCATCATTTCACTTTTTTCATCTCCCTATGAATCTAACTCTTACCTGATTAAAGCTTCATGTGTCCCTGAGATGAAGGCAATAGGGCAATTTACTGTTGGACAGAAGAAAAGAACCCAGAGGTTGGGATTGGCACCAGAAATCCTTGTAGGAATTTCGACTTTTCAGACCTGTGGGTGGGAACTGGCAAGGCAGTTCAAGGTTGAAGTAAGAGCTACCTGATCCACTCTGAGGGCCGAGGGCAGAAAACGGGAAGGTCCTACAGAAGGCTGGTTTCCCAACCTTCAGCCCCTAACTTTGATACACATGTTCAGGCCTCCTTTAAACCCCCTAGGTTTTTTTGTTTTGTTTTGTTTTTATTGTTGTTTTATGCATATGAAGGTTTTGCCTACATGCACCTAAGTGTACCACGTGTATTTTCTGCATGTATGCAAGTGCACCCATGTCCTACAATGCCCACAGCAGTCACAAGAGGGTGTTGGATCCCCTTGAACTAGAGCTACAGATAGTTGTTAAGACCATGTGGGTGCTGGGAACTGGACCCGGGTCCTCTGCAAGAGCACCCAGTGCTTTTAACTGCTGAGCCATCTCTCTAGCCCCCAGACCCTCAGTTTTGTTTTCTTTATATTTCAGGTTTCTTGAAACTAGGTCTTGTATTATAGCCCAAGCTAGTCTCAAACCTATGATCCTCCTCTGCTGGGAAGACATGTGGGTGGTTATACATGTGTGTAGGTGCACATGTGTGTAGATATGCATGTATGTGCACTGTGTGTATATCTGTATGGGAGCAGGTGCACAGGGAGGCCGGAGGTCAACCTTGGCTGTCTTCCTCTATCACTTGCCACCACAGTTTTTTGAGACAAGGTGTCACTGAACCTGGAGCAGGCCATTTTGGCTAGACCAATGGCCCATACCCCTAAGGACAGACACAGGGCTTCTACATGGGTGCGGGATATCCAAGGTTGGAGCCCCATACACAGCAAGTGCTTTGTCCTCTGAGGCCCCCCAGGCCCATCCACCCTATTTTTTGCCACAGGGTCTCTTCTCTCACTGCACCTGCACCTTGATGACATGGCCAGTCCATCTGGCCAGCAAGACCTGGGTCCTTATCTCTGTCTCCCAGTGTAGAGCTACTGGTGCACTGCCCAAGGTGCATTGTTTTCCATGGGTGCTGGGAAGAGGAACTCAGGTCCTCATGTTCTGGCAGCAAGTTTTTAGCAACTAAGCTATCCCTGAAGCCCAAGAGACCTGTGGGTTTGGGTCCTGGGCTGTTTGGGGTCACCGTGTCTGGATCGCCTTGCAAATGCAGCCCAAGCAAACTAATTCTGGGTTCAAATCCCCGCTCTGCCTTTTCTCTACTTTTCAACCATAAGCTCTGACCCTCTCCAAACCTGTTTCTTTCCTCTTCTGAGAAAATCACCTAAGTCATGAGCTTAGAAAAAACAAGAATTACCTGAATGGGAGGTGTGGGGATTAATCTTTTTACTCTTTCCATGTTTGTGTGTGTGTGTGTGTGTGTGTGTGTGTGTGTGTGTGTGTGTGTTTGCATGTTTGTGGGCACAAGTGGGGAGTGCATGTGTATGCATACGCATGTTGACATCACGAATCATCTTCCCATATTCATCAACACAGGTCTCTCAGTCAAGCTCAGAGCTCATCATACCACCCCCGCTAAGGACCCACCTTCCTAGGCTGGAACTATAGGAAGGCTCCACACCCATCCGGGATTGATGTGGGTTCTGGGGCCCAACCCCTAGACTTCAGGATTACTCAGCAAGAGCTTTAACCACTGAGATAGCACCCCAACCCAGTGATGGTTAATCGTCATTGTCTCTTGGATGCAATTTAGAATCATCATGGAAAAGCAAAGCTCTGGCATCTCTATAAGGGGTTCTATACTGGGCTAACTGACCCAGGAAGCCCACCCTAAGAATGGGTGGCATCAGCCACTGTAAAAAAGGGGAACGGGAGCGGAGTACCAGCAGCCATCTCACTCTGCTTCCTGACTGTGGATACAACGTGATCAGCTGCCTCATGCTCCGCCACTGTGACTTCCCACCATGATGGGCTGAGCCCTTGAATTGTGTGTGTGCCAGAGAAAACCCTTCCCTAAGTTGCTTGTTGGGTATTTTGTCACAGCAATGAGGAAAGCACATAAAATAGAGGCAGGGTCCTTCTGCCTGCTGGGGCCAGGGCAGATGACATCCGGGCACAGAGGAATACAAATGGTAACGGTTCAACATCAAACAGAGGTTCAACATCAAACAGAGAAGGGGCTACAAAGATGCCCAGCAGTTAAGAGCACTGGCTGGTGCTGCAGAGGACCTGGGTTCAGTTCCCAGCACTCACATGGCACCTAACAGCCTGCTGTGATTCCACTTCCAGGGGATCCAAAGCCATCCTCTGGCATCCACTGTAATTGCATGCATAGATGCACTTACATATATGTAGGCAAAACATTCATACACATAAAAAAACTAGTGAAGTTGGATATCTTTAGTTCTCTCTTATCAGAGGAAGGCAAATGTCAGCCTTCACAGGTACAAGTCAGGGACATCAAAAGTCCAAACTGATCCAGAGATTCTATGGACCTCAGATCCAGCAGGGAAGAGTTGCTCAACAAAACAGATTTCAACAAGGTAAACACACACACACACACACACACACACACACACACACACACATGCACAATACCATGCAAGAAATAATAGACAGCTATTCTTTTTTTTTTTTTTTTTTTTTTTGGTCTTTTCTACACAGGGTCTCCCTGTAGCCCCAGCTGTCCTGGAACTCACTCTGTAGACCAGGCTGGCCTTGAACTCACAAAGATCTGCTTGCCTCTGCCTCCCAAGGGCTAGGATTAAAGGTGTGCGCCACCACGCCCAGCTAGACAGCCATTCTATGTGATGCAGTCTCCTCTAGGTATTACAGGAATCAGGGGGGTAGAAAAGTCCCTGCACCACTGTCACAAGGAAGGAATTTGGGGAAAAGAAAGTAAAGAAAAGAGGAAAGGAGAGGGAAGGGGAGAAGAGAGAAGGGGAGGAGAGGGGAGGGGAGAGAGGAGGGAAGGAGGGAAGTAGGGGAGAGGAGGGGGAAGGGAAGGAAGATGGGAAGAGAAGGGGGAAGAAGAGAAGGAACAAGAAGGGAAAGAAGAAGGGAAGAAGGGAAGAGAGAATAAGGAAGAAAAGAAGGAAAGGGGAAGAGAAGGGGAGGGAAGAGGAGGAGAGGGAAGGGATAAGGGGAAAGGGGAGGGGGAAGGGAAGAAAGGAAGGAAGGAAGGAAGGAAGGAAGGAAGGAAGGAAGGCAGGCAAAGGAATAAAGAAAAAGGAAAGAGGAAAGGAAACAAAAAATAGAAGAAAAGGAAGAAAAAGAGGGTCAAAGAGGGACTTAGCTTGCTTATTTATTATTATTATTTTTTTTTTTTTTTTGTCTTTTCGAGACAGGGTCTCCCTGTAGCCCCAGCTGTCCTGGAACTCGCTCTGTAGACAGACCAGGCTGGCTTTGAACTCACAAAGATCCGCCTGCCTCTGCCTCCCAAGTGCTAGGATTAAAGGCGTGCGCTACCACGCCCAGCTTTTTATTTTTTATTTTTTATTTTTTTAGCCAGTTATGGCAGCAGGCACGTTTAATCCCAGCACTGAGGAGGCAGAGACAAATGGACCTCTGTGAGATGGTGGCTAGACTAGTCTACTTAAAAATTTTCAGTCCAGATGGAGCTACAGGGAGACCCTCTCACCAAAAAAATAAAAAAATAAAAAAAGTTACACAGTGAGTGATTGTCTAAGAGGCAAGAAGCGCCAGGTTTCAGTCCCAGCACTACATAAAGTCCTAGGCTTGATCACAGCGCTGGACATGGGGGTGCACACCTATCATCCCAGTAGTCAGTAGACAGAAATAGGAGGGTCTGGAGTTCAAGGTCAACCTTGGCTACAGTTAGTTGTGGCTGGCCTAGGCTATATGATACCCTGTTTGCCAGAAATGGTGACACACACCTTCAGGTGGATCTCTATGAGATGGAAGTCAGCCATCTGGGCTACATAGTGAGTTCCAGGCCAGTTGGGCTTCAAGGAGACCCTGTCTCAAACTGGACTGGGAAGATGGCTCAGCGATTAAACACTGGCTGCTCTTGCAGAGGACTGGAGTCCAGTTCCCAGCACCTGCCTGGTGACTACACTTTCCATACCTCCAGTTCCAGGGGATGCACGCCCTCCTCTGGCCTCCAAAGGCATTGCACACACATGGTACACTTACATATATTGGGGCAAAACACTCAGACACATAAAATTAAAACAAACAAATCAAAATCTTTCTTAATGAGGCAAACTGGATTTGGGCTTGGTGCATTCCTCTGCTTGGCTGTCACCTGTACTTAGAGCATGGTTTTGTCTATCTGCACATGAGCCCTATATGCAGACAACGAAGACTGTCAAGACAAGCCAGCACCACTGCTAGGGGATGACAAAGTCAGAGCAAGGAGGACAATGCCTGAGATCTAGTATCAAGAGAAAGAAGCAGGTGTCCGTGGGCCAAAGGGGAAGAGAATTTGGACACAGAAAGTACATGCAAAACTGCAGAGGGAGAAAGGACACAACAGCCAAAAGGAGAGAGCCCAGGAGCTGATACAGAGGGACCCACAGGAAAAGTGGAGAGAGATCTCTGTGTCAACAGAATAGAGCTCACTATAACCACCATAAGATGTAGGGGAAAGGAGATCTAAGAATAAGGCAGAAGGCCAGCGAGATGGCTCAGAGGATTAAGGTGATTGCTGCCAAGACTGATGAGCTGAGTCCCAGAACCCACATAGTGGAAAGAAAGAACTAACTGTGCAAGTTGTCCTCTGATCACAGATACACCATGGCACAAGTGTGCACGCACACTCATGCACACGAATGTGCACATACAACTGAAATTAAAAATATCTCACACCTATGGAAGAAAGAGGGGGAAAAAATACAAGTCTGAGGGCTGAAAAGATAGCTCAGTGCTTAACGGCACTGGCTGTTCCTATAGAAGATCTGGGTTCCAGTCTCAGCACCCACATGTCAGCTAACAACCACCCATAAGTGCAGTTCCAGGGGAATACAACACCCTATTCTGTCTTCCTCGAGCAATGCACAACACTAGTGCATTTACATACATACAGGCATAACACTCATACACATAAAATAAAAAATAAATAAATACAAGCCTGAGACATCAGCAAAAAGAAATCACAGAAAGGCAGTCAACAAACAGGTGTGCTACAGCAGCTGGACTTCCTGTCCAGATGGCATCTCCACCCCCGACACCCCACCTCAACTGACACAGCTTTCTTTCGGAAAACACCTATGTTTTCCAATTCTCTCAAAAGCCAAGGAGACAAAGGGCTGTGGGGCATATGGTAATGTCCTGCTGTTCTAAGCAAGACACAGGGGCTTCTGATAAACCTGACACATGTATGTAAAGAATTAGAAGAAAAAACCGTCTTGGAAATTAGAAACTAATCCTCCCTGGTCGCCAACTAGAGCTCAGGAGCTGATCTGCCCTTGTTCAGTCAGACAGGAAAACATTTGTCCACTGGGAACAAAACAGGTTTCTAAACTTTCCATAACTTGGGCTGGCAAGATGGCTCAGTAAGTAAAGGTGCTTGCAGCCAAGCCTGATGACCTGAGTTCAATCTCTGGGACCCACAGGATGGAAGGAGAGAACAGACTCCAGCAAGTTGTCCTCTGACCTTCACACTTGCAAATGCAAAACAAACAAATAAATAAATAAATAAATAAATAAATAAATGTTTTTTAAAATTAAGAACTTTGTTAAACTCTCCAGGGTGAGCATATTATCACTCCCTGACACCGGGATACAACCTTCTCATTGAAACACAAAGACACAAGTCAGGCATGTTCTGAACCACTGGGTGAATCTTCTAGAAGGTATAACCAAAGATCCTTACACTAGATGAAAGTATTAGTAAGCATGACTGTTTGAATTCCAAAGATATATTCCTAGATAGGAAACTGACCAGCCCAATTCACAAGCTTGGAGAGGTTTCGTTGTGTTATGTTCATAAGTGTACCCATGTGTGCAATGCCCACAGAGGCCAGAAGAGAACACTAGAACTGGAGTTTAGGATAGGTGTTAGCTGCCATGTGAGTGGGGGAACCAAACCTGGGTCTTCTGCAGGAACAGGCCAGTGCTCTCAGCTGCACAGCCATCTCTCCACCCTGCCCACTCCCCTTCACAAATGTTAAACCATAGTCATAAGCAACCACTTACGGCCAATAGTTTGCCATAGTTCTGTTCCATAGAACATTCTGGAATACTGACTTACCCAATACAAGGTTAGTTTTCTCTGAGCATCTACCCACAATCATTCATTCATTCATTTGTTTATTTATTTTTGAGATAAGGTATCCTGGACCCCAGGATGGCCTTAAACTCACTAGATAGGCAAGGATGACATTGAACTTTTAATTCTCTTGCCCCCACCTCCTGAGTGCTAAGAGGCCAGAAGTGCATATGCCCTGTTTACTCAGTGCTGGGGGGGAGGACTTTGAACACACCAGGCAAGCACTCTACCATCTGACCACCTGACCACCGTCAACTTTGTTACCTCCAGCAATGTATTCCCTCCTGCCTTAAGATGCCATCTCTCCCAATCCCCTTTCTAGTTTCAGGACCTACAGAAACACATAAATAAATACACATAATGATTTAAATCTAGGTTCCACATATGAGAGAGAACAGAAGGGGGTTTGGCTTTCTGAGTCTGGCTTATTTCCCTTAACATCACTAGTGCCATCCATTATATAATATATTATATATATATTATATATATATATATCCATTATGGATGGATATATATATATGAGATATATTATATATATATATATATATATATAAAGGAATGTAAGGGTGCACCAAACCTACATGCAGACAGTACACTCATACACATAAAAAATAAATTAAATTGAAATATATATATTTCATATATATATGAAATATATATATGAAATATATAAAATATAAAAATGTAAAAATATATAAATTATATAAAATATATAAAATATATAAAATATAAAATATATATGAAATATATAAAATATAAAAAATAAATTAAATTGAAATATATATATTTCATATATATATTTCATATATATATTTCAATTTAATTTATATTTTATGTGTATAAGTGTACTGTCTGCATGTAGGTTGGTGCACCCATGTCGTGCTATGCCGAGGAGGTCAGAAGAGGGCGTCAGAGTCCCCTGGAAATGGAGTGAAAGATGGTTCTTAGCCGCCATGTGGGTGCTGGGAATTGAACCCAGGTCCTCTGCAAGAGCAGTCAACGCTCTTAACCGCTAGGCCGTCTCTCCAGCCCCACCATCCATTTTCCTGTAAATGACATGACTCCATTTTTCTTCACAGATACATATTATGTGTACACAGCCCACATTTTCTGTATCTGTCCATGGGCATGTCGGCTGGTTGTCTCTGGACTATCCTGAATCAAGCAGCAATAAACTCCAGCAAGTATCTCTGAGTATACCTGTTTTCATAAGGAGATGCTTGCTGCCTTCTTCCCTTAAGGACAAAAGACAGTGCTTCTGAAATATGTAGGCTCATTTTAGGCAGCCAAATCACCAACAAAGTGAACAAACATGGGGCTGGAGAGATGCTCAGAGGTTAAGAGCACTGGCTGCACTTGTAGAGGACCTGGGTTTGGTTCCTAGCACCTACATGGCAGCTAACAAGCATCCATAAATCCAATTCCAGGGGATTCGATGCCCTCTTCTGACCTCCAAGGGAATTGAATGCATGTAGTGCACTAACATACATGCAGGCTCACACACATAAAATAAAAATAAATTACTTTTTAAAAAGCCAACTTAGTAACACAAAGAGGGCTGTGGTCAGGCATGGTGAAACACACCTTTAGTCCCAGCACTTGGGAAGCTAAGGAGGGTGAATCTTTGAGATTGAGGCCAGCCTGGTCTACACAGCAAGTTCTAGGCTGGCTGGGGGTATGGGGAAACACTATGTCAAAAAATAAAATAAAATAAAATAATAAAATTAAATAAAACATGTGGTGCACAAAACAGAGCCAATTTTACCCTACAATGATTTAAAAAATAATCTTTTTCTAAGGTTTAAAAAGATATACAGTGGGATGGGGGCATAGCTCAACTGGTAGTGTTTGCCTAACATATATAAAGCTCTGAGTTCCATCCCAGAACCACATAAACCAGGCTTGGTGACAGAGACCTACTATCCCAGCTACATGGTGAGTTCATGGCCAGTCTGGGCTATAGGAGACTCGGTCTAAAAAAGAAAAAGAAGTTCCAGGAGGAAGAGGAGAGGAAAGAGAAGGAAGAAACAAAAAGGAGAAGACAAAAGAGAAGGAAAGAAGATGAAAGGGAGGAAGAGAAGGGGGAGGGGAGAAGGGAGGGAGGGAGACAGATGGCTAGGGGCTGTAGCAAAGCAGCACAGCATTTGTCTACCACGTTCAAGCCCCTAGGTTTAATCCCCAGCACCTTAAAAACAACATGTAATCCAGACCAGGGTACAGAAAATTCTTGTGGTGAAAGGCTAAAGTGTAAATATCTCTCTGTTGTTACTACTTAACTCCTTAACATTAGGACACATTAAGTAGAATGTGGCCCTGTACCAATAAAACTTTATTTACAAAAACAAGTATCACAGTTTGTTGACCTCTTTTTATAGACAAAGGAGTTGGAATGACACAGCAGATTGAGACGGTGAAGGGCAGAACATACAAGAGCACACATACACACAGATACACACACACACACACACACACACACACAGAAAATGGAATAGCAGCATCTTATCCCTGGTGGAAGGGACTCTGCAGGACAGAGTAGGGAACAAATAAAAATATCCCAGATACTCTGCCTCCCATGGGAAGGGACCCAAGAGTTTCAAACCCAGAGGCCAGGCTACAGCAGACAGGATGGGGAGGTACAGGATAATCTTCAGATACAAGCCAGACCCCGTGGGCAGAACAGTCAAGACTCATGGGGACAGGAGTAGCTTGGGAGGACAGCAGCACTGGAGGGCATCTCAACTCCACCAGAGAAGCTTCCTTAGGAAGCAGTGGTAAGAGCTGACCAACATGCAGAAAGTAAGACTCTGCTGACTGCTTATCGGTGAATAGGACACCAACGAACTTCTGTCTCCCAAGGCTCAGAGACCATTGTGGAAGAGGGCCAGTAAAACTATAATAGCGGGGCTGGAGAGATGGCTCAGTGGTTAAGAGCACCGACTGCTCTTGCGAAGGACCCAGGTTCGATTCCCAGCACCCACATGGCAGCTAAGAACTGTCTTTAAGCCAGGCGTCGTGGTGCACGCCTTTGGTCCTAGCACATGGGAGGCAGAGGCAGAGGCAGGTAGATCTCTCTGAGTTTGGGCCAGCCTGGTCTACAGAGTGAGTTCCAGGCCAGCTGGGGCTATAGGGAGAACCTGCCAAAAAAAAAAAAAAAAAAAAAAAAAAAGACTATAAATAGCAGGGTTGCTGGATGACCACAAGGAAACAGTTTTCCAAACAACTGGGAAGTTACTCATATGAACTCACAGCAATAGTGACAGCATGCACGAGTCCCCTGTAAACCCAAGCCAGCCAAAATCCCAGCAGAGACATGAGGAACTGGGTAAGAAACTGCAACCCCAGCTGAGGAAATCTGGCAACTGATGGCGGCTGGAAGGGGAGAGCCATTCTCATTTAAGGGTGAGACTCTTGACAATGGATGGACCCACACTAAATGGCACTTAGGGACACAAATTTGAGTCTATAAGCCCATAAATACATATACAAAACATGAAATTGCGCAGGAGGGGGTGAGCGTGCAGATGAGGAGAACGTGTAAATATGATCAAAATATATGGTATGAAATTTGCAAAAAAACCGCACAATTTTTAAAAAGTGAATAATGGATTCAGGGTTTATTGAATGTTTACAGGTGAAAGAAAGAAGAGCTCAGAGGTGATGGGAGGTTCCTAAAGAAGAAGGAGAAGAAAAAGCAAGCACTCTATAGTCAAGTGTCTGAGAGGGACAACTGGCAACAAATAGAGCTATTTTTCATTGTAAGAATCTCTGTGAATTACAGGGAAGCCTGGGCTACACAGTGAATTCCAGGCCAGCCAGGGCTACATTCTCAAAAAATAAGTCCTTGCCACCAAATCTGAGAAACTGACCTCAATCCCTGGGTCCCACATGGAGGAAGGAGAGAGCCAACCCCTTCTGGAAGCTGCTCTCTGACTGCTACAAGCACACCACAGCATGCGCACGCACATACAAATACACAGACCAGCAAGCACTCATTCACACATAATAAAGAAAAATGTACAACTGAACAGATGGCTCAACAGCTAAGAGCACTGGCTGCTCTTGCAAAGGACCTGGATTTGGTTCCAAGCACCCATGTGGGATGGCCCACAGTCAGCCATAACTCAAGTTCCAGGGGAGCCAACATCCTCTTCTGGCTTCCATGGGCACTGCACTCACATGGTATACATACACAAACTCAGGCCCACACACATACACATAAAATAAATAAGCCTTAAAAATTAAAAAGTCAAAACTTACTAAAAAGGAGATGAAGAATGGTTGAGGAAGACACCTGACCTCTGGCCTCCATGTGCATGCACCACATGTGCACATACACCACACACACATGCACTTGCCCTCATTAACTCACACACACACACACACACACACACACACACACACACACAGAGCTAGGCTGATGAACAGAAAAATGGAAAAGCTATTCATTGCAAGTTCAGCTCAGCAACCAAGAATCCACCTGAAGACAAACTGGGGTTCCATGCCCTTCATAAAACCTCCAAAAATAAAGGCCCCTTCCTTTCGCAAACATCACACTGACTGCCCCCACATACCTTCCATCCCATGCCAAAAATACCCTCCTGGTGATGTCATACACTCAGGTTTTAGAAAGTTCCTTGCCCCAAATCAAGCTTCTGAGATGCATCAGAATTCATGTATTGGATAGGATTTTGTTAACCATTACCCTGAAGCAGGAGTGGTCAGGCTGCACTCCCACAGAGCAAGTGTTGGTTAAGAAATCTGGTACAGTGCCACACACCTTTAATCCTAGCACTTGGGAGGCAGAGGCAGGCAGATCTCTGTGAGTTCCAGGCCAGCTGGGAGCTAAAGGGAGACCCTGTCTCAAAAAGACAAAAAAAAAAAAAAAAAAAAAGAAATCTGGTACAAGGGCCAGAGAAATGGCTCAGTGGATAATGCACTTCCCACCAAGCCTGACAGTCCAAGTTTGATGGCCTGAATGTACAGTTGTCCTCAACATCCACATACGAGCCATGGCATGTAATAAAATAAATTTAACTTTAAAAGTAAGGAAACAGGGCTGGAGAGATGGCGCAGAAGTTTAGAGTGTATACTGCTCTTTCAGAGGACCCAATTGTTGTTCCCAGCCCCATATCAGGAAGTTCACAACCAACGCCCTCTTCTGACCTTGGAAGGGAACCACACACATAATTAAAAACAAATCAGGCTGGAGAGATGCTCAGCAGTTAAGACCACTGGCTGCTCTTGCAGAGGACTTGGGTTCAGTTCCCAGCACCTCAGTGGCATCAAATAGCAACCTGTAACCCCAGCTTCGGGGATCTGACGCCCTCCTCTGGCCTCTGTGGGCATTGCATGACACAGGAGCACAAGCATGAGGACCTCAGGTCCATCCCCAGGACCCACGTAAAAACCCAGCACTTCAGCACATCTGTAACCCCAGTGCTGACAAGGGTGGACACAGAGGAGTCTTGGAGGCTTGCTGGCCCCAACTAGTGGAAACAGCCAACTCCAGAGTCAGTGCAAGGCCCTGACTCAAAACATAAAGTCAGGAGCCAAGACGTCACCTTCTGGCCTCTCCAGGCACAGCATGGGCACCAAGGGCACTCGCACACAAAAATAAACAAAGCAGCTGCCACTCTTCCTTGAGCACCTTCTGTATACCAGATCCTCCAGGCCTTCTAAGACACCGTGGGACTGGCAGTCACTCTCCAAGCCCACTTTGGGAGCTGAGCCCTCCCATCCGCCAGTCAGGACCTTCAACCCCTTCCCTCCCTGACCCCTTCCTCACTGTAGTTAAGTTTCCTTTCATGGAGAAATCTGAAGACATAACTCAGTAGACAGCTTTTTGTTTGGTTGGATTTTGAAAGCGGGTCTAACGTAGCACAGGTTGGCCTCAAATTCATTATGTAGCTGAAGCTGGTCTCCCAAGTGCTGAGACAGAAAGCCTGGGCCACCACACCCAGCTTCATCAGCCATTTTGAAAGCAGGTGGTCTCTTCAAACCCAGAAGTGAGAAATTCAAACTATATTCTTTTCATTAATCCTTCAGTTTTAGCCCCACAATCAGAATGGGCAGAGACCAGGGCCAGGAGACAGGCTGAGAGTTCTAAGGAACGGAGAGCACAATTAGAAATAAGAGGCATGGACGGGTCCTCCCTTGGAATCGTGTATCCTAAACGTGCCTGCATTATCCCTCTCTGAAATGGGTTTGAGACAGTATTAGCCTCCAGGGGCTACTAGGAAGTTTAAGAGAAATGAGCCACCCAGCTCAGAGATTATAATCATCCTAATTATAATGATCTTGAAAAGGCCACTACTGTCACTATGATTGCTGTTCGAGCCAAAGTTGTGTAGACTTTGCCTCAAGACATCTAGAAACGGAGAACTGTAAACTTAGCCAGACACCAGCTTATATACAAGGGGTCTCCACCATTCAGCACCGTGAGAAGTTTCACCGGATTCAAACCATTCAGGTCCTAGGCTGCCTGAACCTGCCAGGGACCCAGTGACCCTACTTCCTTAAGGAGACGAGACCCCAGTGAGGATTGAAGAGCAAGGGGAGTGGGAGATCGAACATGGTTGCAAGGCGTGCAGGCTAGGGCACTGGGGCAAGGTTCCTCAGACCCAAGCCAGCCACAGGCAGGGTGCAGAGCCACCAGCCCAGCGGGCAAAGGCCAAGGTCAGCTGGCTTCAAGAGGGGCCACCCAAGGCCACCCGTTCCCCCCTTCCTCAGGGAACAGTGATCAATTTTTAGAGAGAGGGTTGTGCATTCACTAGCTACAGCGATGAGAGGAGTGTCCCCGATCCTCAGTCCTTAAGGAGGGGGCCCCTGGGCTGGCTGGGGGGAGTGAGGGGTGTCCCCAAGCCTCAGTCTTTGGATAGAGGTCTTTGGGTTGTCTGGGAAGGTGAGGAGGCCCCAATCCTGTCTCTAGATAGGGGACTGTAGGTTGGCTGGGGCGGTGGGAAGGGTGCCCCCGACCTTCGGTCCTTATCAGCCCTTGGCTGGGCGTTCTAGGCTGTAGGGCGGTGGAAGGGGTTATCTCCCACCCTCATTCTTTAGTTAGGGGGCTGTAGGGTGGCCGGGGCGGTGGGGGTGTCCCCCAAACACTGAGGTCTCCCTTCAGCCCACACTCACCCTCTCCAGGGTACAGGTGGCCGGCTGCGCCCACCAGCAACGCGGCCAAGGCCAGCAGCGTTGGTGTGGCCGTGGCCCCGCGCCTGGCCCCTGCGCTCATGGCTGCGGGAGCGCGGGGTCCAGGGAGATCAGAGCGCGCCACGCCGGCCCGCCGCAAACATGCTCCGCGCGGAGGTCGCGGGAGGGGCGCAGGGGCCGCGCGTCCTTCTGGTCCACGCGGGTGGCTCCCCGCCCGCTGCTCTCCAACCCAGAGGGCTCGAGGAACCGTCCCGGGAAGGGCGCAGAGGCCTCGGATGCAACTCGCACCGAGGCGCCGCCCGGGGGCCGAGGCGCTCGTTCTCCCAGGCCGGTTTGTCCCTGCGATCGCAGGGTCGAGCTCCTCGCGGGGTGCGCGCTCCGGGCCTCTGGCTCCTGAGCCCCGTGCGGTTCTGTGTAGATCCCGATCCGCGGGGTCGAGAGCAAGGGACGCGGACGCGGACGGCCACCTGGGCTGGCGGGCAGGGTTCGGCTCGGCCCGTAAACAACGCGGCCAGTCAGCTGGGCCCGCGGGCGGCGGGAAAACGTGGCGCGGACGACTGCGGGGAAGGAACTGCGCGCAGTGGAGGCCCGGGAAAGGGGTGGCCCGCCGAGACCGGGGGCGTAGCCAGGCTGCGCAGCGACACGCCCACCCATGCCCCACCCTTGGGGAGCTCCGGGGCTCACCCTAGATCCCCCCACACCCAAACAACCCGGGATTCCAGTTTGAAAGCCTAGAAGCAACCAAGATCCCAGCCTTATGCAATGCCAGAAATAGCCCCGATGCTCCAATTAAAAGCCCGGGCGCCCCAGATCTCTAGCTAACGCAAACACCCCTAAATAATACCGAGGTTCCAGTTAAAAAGGCCAGGGGAGCGCCAGACCCACACTTCATTCAGGGATTCCTATTCAAAAGCTTGGGAGCACCCCAAATCTCTCTCGGACCCCAACACCCCCCAGTAGCTCCAAGGTTCCAGTTTAAAACCCCGAGGGAGCCACTTTTCACCCCAGCACCATCAGATAGTCGAAGGTTCGGGTTTCAAAGCCCCGGGACTCCCGCCTGTCTGAAGCACCCCCAAACAGCCTCGAGTTTCCAGGGTCAGATGCCAGTCCGGCCGGAACACTCCACCCCCAAACACCCCCAGATGACACTCTCAGGGCCTGTGGCAGCTCAGACCCTTGCCTAACCCTAACACCCTCCAAACAACACTCTCAACTAGGGGCGTCTGAGTTGCGCTAGGGCCAACCAAACAGGTCTTTCTTGAATCTTTTGGCTATTACAAATTCTTTATTTGTGTAGTTATTCTTGACGGGGGGGCGGGGTGAGTTGCTCCCCACTTCCCCACGTCCTGACCCCAGCTAGGAGCTACTGGGCCCCGAGGCCCCTCCCTCCCAAGGGAGCTCGGGGGACGCAGCACCGCCCGCTCCAGCCTCCTGAGAGCGGCCACGTGTCCACAGCTCCGCTCGGTCTGTGTTCCACAGTCTGCGTCCTAGTTGCGTGCAGTCTATGGTTTCAGAGGAAATCAATAAAGAAAAGGCTCCTCGGAGAACACTCCAATACTTCTTAGAAAACGTTAGGAACTTCAGACTCGATGTAAGTGGACAAGTTCTATTTACAGTTCTTTTTTAAAAAACCATTTTATATTTTTTAAATTTTATTCATTTATTTTTATTTTATGTGTTTTGAGTGTTTTGCCTGCAGATATGTATGCACACACGTGCATGCAATGCCCTTGGAGAACATTATTAGAAGGGGGCCTCCTGCGGCGCTGGGAACCAAACCCAGGTCCTCTGCAAGAGTAGCCAGTGCTCTTAACCACTGAGCCATCTCTCCAGACCTGAACCTTTTCTTTTTTTACTTTATGTGCGTGAGTGTTTTGTCTGCATCGATGTAAACCTATGTGTTGTGCAATGGCTGTGAAGGCCAGAAGAGGATGTAGGATCCCCTCAAACTGGAGTTATGGATGGTAGTTAGCTACCACGTACGTGCTAGAAACTGAACCCAGGTCCTCTCCAAGGGCGGACACTGCTCTTAATGCTGAGCTCTCTCTCTGGCCTAGGCACTTCTATTTCCAACGTGCATACCAATAAGTAGGAGCGTGAAAAGTATCTGAGAAAGTCATTCAGCAACGAGAAATGGCCCTATTGCAACCCACCTTGCTAAAATGTTGTCCATGATGAGGGCTGGAGAGATGGCTCAGCGGTTAGAGCACCTTGCAGAGGACCCGGGTTCGATTCCCAGCACCCACATGGCGACTAAGAACCATCTTTAACTCCAGTTCCAGGGGAATCTGACGCCCTCTTCTGACCTCCGCAGCATGCACGACACGGGGACACCAACCTACATGCAGACACTACGCTCATACACATAAAAAATAAAACTTCTATATGGAGAATTTTGAGAAAGACTGAGAAAAAAGATGAAAAACAAGTTTGGTAGAATGCATGAGCTCTGGTGGGGTGGGGGGTAGGGGGGACACGGGTCTAGATTTGATTTGTAACATAATCTTGTAATATATATATATATATATATATATCCCTTCCAGCATGATTCCCCCAGTGACGACCTTGTCTGCGGCTGCCTCCTCTGTATGAAAGGTTTCACAGTATCTGTATATTGGAAACTTGGGGGACATAAAACATTCCTGAAAGCACCGAATGGAACAGTAAACACAAGGCATTCATTTTTCCTCCAGTTAAACAAAGGGTTGAACCCAGCCAGGGCATGGGTTACCCACTCCTTTAATCCCAGCACTCAGGAGGCAGAGGCAGGCAAATCTCTATGAGTTCAGGGCCAGCCTGGTCTACACAGTGAGTTCTAGGCTAGCTAGTGCTACATAGTGAGACTCTGTCTAAAAAAAAAAAAAAAGTTGAAGCCAGGCTTGTTCCTGCCCAGCATCCCAGCACTCAGGTTGCTGAGGCTAGAGGATACTCTGTTGGGGGCCAGCCTGGGCAACATAGCAAGTTCCAGACCAACTTGTGCTTCAGAGTGAGATGCTGTCTGAAAAATAAAAATAGAAGGGTAGGCTCATCAGGTAAAGGCTCTTGATGTCAAGCCTGACACCCTGAGTTGACTCCTATGAGTTGTTCTCTGATCTACACACTACACACGACCCTCCCCCACAAGAATATATAGATGATAGAGATAGATAGATGATGATGATGAAGATGATAGATAGATAGATAGATAGATAGATAGATAGATGATATAGAGATAGATGATAGATGATTTATAGAAGAAAGAAAGATAGAAGATAGATAGAGATAGATAGGTTCCAGATGTAGGGCTATGGAGATGCTCAGCTGGTAAGGAGCTTGCAGCACACACAATGAATATATAAATGTAAAAATAAACAAGTTGCAGAGCAATAGAGGAAGACCCTTAGCATCAACCTTTGACCTACAGGATCTCTTGGCTGTGGGATCCTTCTCTTTAGATTTCAGCATCAAATGATTTCCTCAACAGATACCTCCCTTTTGACTAGCCTTCCTCAACTTATAACAAGTGACACATGCCCCCTCTCCCTTGTTAGCTGTACAAGGAAACAGATTGTGTTGGTTTTATGTACTGGAAATCCTTGATTACAAGCAATATATTGGTTTTCCACTAAACAAATATTTGTTAACAGTAGGCATGTCAGGGACTCTGGATTAAAAAAATAAAATGATTCAGCCAGACTGATAAGGGATGACAAGTAAGTTAGGGCTGGAGAGATGGCCCAGCACTTAAGAGGACTGGCTGCCCTTGCAGATGACTCAGGTTCAGTTCCCAGCACCCACATGACAGCTAATGACCATCCATAACTGCAGTTTCAGGGAATCCAACGCCCTCCTCTGTTCTCTGTGGACATTGCACAACACAGGTGCATACAGGCACAATGCTCATACACATAAAATAAAAATAAATAAAAAATGAAAAACAGAGATGACAAGCAAAGCAATAAATAAGAAATTCAGGGGTGGAGAGATGGCTCAGTGGTTAAGAGCACTGCTACTCCTTTGGAGGACCTAGGTTTGGTTCCCAACACCCACATGGTAGGTAACAATTATCCATTAACTCCAGTTGCAGGGGATCTGACACCACTTCTGGCCTCTGCAGGCATTGCATGACCTAGATGCCCTTATATGCATGCAAGGAAAACAGTCAGATATATAAAATAAAAATAAACAAAAATAAAGGTATTCAGGGAGAGGTTAGCACATGAGAGAAGGGCTGGAGATGGAAACTAAGTTGGAAGTATGTGTGGAAGAAGCTCATTGAGTCAGAGGAAAGAGTGACAGACAGGGGCAGAGGCCAGGGATAGGTGACCAGGAGGCAAGCAGTGTGGGCCCAGCTCCTGGAAAGGGTTAGGGTTTTAGATGCTGTGACTGAACCTACAGACTCATGTGCTGGGCAAGTATTCTACCACAGAGCCATATGCCCAGGTCATCACTTAAAATTCAAAAGGAAATTTTAAGTGTATTTTTTTGCTTATTGCGTGCATATGCTTGTACCAGTGGATGTGCAATGTTGTGTGTGTGGAGGTGAGAGGACAGTTTGCAGGAGGTGGCTCTTTTTGCCACCATGTGGGGCCTGGGGATTGAACTCAGGACTTTCAGGGGGGAGCACGTGCTAAGGTCCTGGGATGTGCTTGCAACTTGTTTATTCTTTTTTTTTTTTTTTTACTAATAAGCTATAACATGCTTTTTCTCTCTTTTTTTCAATATATATTTTGTACAAGATTATCAAATCTAGACCCGTGTCCCCCACCCTATCCCCCCACCCCACCAGAGCTCATGTATCTGCCAAACATGCTTTTCATCTCTTTCTCAGTCTTTCTCAATATTCTCCATGTGGAAGTTGACTGTTTTGAGAAGAAGTTCACTGTTTCAGTCAGTTCTTTGACGCAGTCCTTTCTGTTGTTGTTGTTGTTTCCAATACGCATCACTCCCAACTGCTTGGACAAAAGCTCAAGTGGCTGTACAACAAATACTTACAACTAGGTAATTGGCACTAGCATCCACAGATGAGGGACACCATTCATTGCTTGTTTTTCTGGGACTGTGTTACTTCACAGCGCACAACTTGTTTATTCTTACATTTATATATTCATTGTGTGTGCTGCAAGCTCCTTACCAGCTGAGCATCTCCATAGCCCTACATCTAAACCCCAATTTAGACTCATTTTCCTTTCTATTCCCCCCACCCCACCTGAGTTCATGCATTCTGCCATACCTGCCCCATATCTTTCCTTGAATCTTTTTAAAGTTTTTCAAAGCAGAGGATCATTGCTCTTGGGAGAATCTTACTGTTTCAGTCGGTTCCCTGCCCCAGTTCTTTTGTTGTTGTTCCCTCCAATTTGTATTGCTTCAACATATGCATATATTTATGTCACACCTATACTTATATTATGTCTTCTGAAACTAAATTGTATGTTATTTCCATATCATATTTCAGGATTCGCATTTTTCCTTTTTAAATTTATATTACTCTAAAGTATGCCTACATACCCTCCACCCATATACCAAGATTACAAAGTCTGAAAATAAGTGGTAGGTTAATTCTAGAGCCTGTTAAGAGACTCACATTATAAGAGCACAGTTGCTTTCAGAAAAAGAGGAATATAACATTGACATTGCTCAGTTTGCCTTACAACTACGTGCTTAGTACTAGCATCCACAGATGAGGGATACCATTCCTCATTTGTTTTTCTAGGACTGTGTTACTTCACTCAGCATAATATCTTTTAGTTCCATCCATTTACCTGCAAATTTAATGATGTCCTCTCTCTTTACTGCTGCATAGAACTCCATTCTGTAGATGTACCACTTTTTCTCTATCCACTCGTTGGTTGAGGGGCATTTAGGTTGGTTCCAGCTCTTCACTATTATGAAGAGAGCTGCAATGAACATGGATGTGCAGTGAACATGTGCATCTTTGCAGTAGGATGAGTCTTGTGGACATATACCCAGGAGTGGTATGACTGGGTCAGGTGGCAGGCTCATTTTGAATCTTTTAAGGGTTCTCCATACTGCTTTCCATAGTGGTTGTATGAGTTTACATTTCCACCAGCAGTGGTTGAGTGTTCCCCTTTCCCCACGACCTCTCCAGCATTTGGTATCATTTGTTTTCTTGATGCTAGCCAGTCTTATCCGAGTGAGATGATATCTTAAAGTGAATTTAATTTGCATTTCCTCAATTATTAGCAATGTTGAACACTTTTTAAGATGTTTCTCAGCCATCTCTATTTCCTCATTTGCGAAGTCTCTGTTCAGCTCTTTACTCCATCTTTTGAGTGAGTCATTAGTTTTCTTCGTCCTTTGTTTTTTGAGGAGTTTTTATATTCTGGAAGTTAATGTTCTGCCAGATGTATCAGCGGTGAAGGTTTCCTTCCACTCTGTGGGTTTTCTCTTCACTTCGCTGATTGTTTCTTTTGCTGTATAGAAGCTTTTGAGTTTGATGAGGTCCCATTTGTCAATTGTCAACCTTATTTCCTATGCAGCTGCTGTCTAATTTAGAAAGTCTTTTCTTATGCCTATGTCTTGTAGGTGACTGCCAACGTTTTCTTCTATCACCTTCAGTGTTTCGAGTTTCCTATTGAGTTCTTTGATCCATTTGGAGTTGATTTTTTTCTATTACTTCTTTATTTCTTTTTCATTTTTATTTTATTTTATTTATTTTTGTATGTGTATGAGTGTACTGTCTGCATGCAGGTCTGAGCACCCGTGTCGTGCAATGCCGCGGAGTTCAGAAGAGGGTCTCGGATTCCCCTGGAACTGGAGTTCTCCTGGAATTGGAGTTGCAGACGGTTCTTAGCCGCCATGTGGGTGCTGGGGATCGAACCTGGGTCCTCTGCAAGAGCGGTCGGCGCTCTTAACCGCTAGGCCATCTCTCCAGCCCTCTTTTTCATTTTTTAACAATAAGTAATAATTTATGAGTACAAGCATCCTTCATGTAAAACCAATTTGCAAGCAGTGGAGTTGATTTTTGTACAGGGCAAGAGGTAGTGGTTTAATTTTATTCTTCTACAAGTGGTGATCCAGTTTTCCCAGCACCGTTTGCTGAAGATGCTGTCTTTCCTCCATTGAGTCTTTTGGGGCCCTTTGTCAAATATGAGGTGGAAGATGCTGTCTTTCCTCCATTGAGTCTTTTGGGGCCCTTTGTCAAATATGAGGTGGGTGAAATTATATGTGCTCACGTTTGGATCTTCAATTTTGTTCCATTGGTCTACAGGTCTGTTTTGGTGCCAGTGTCAGCTGTTTTTATGACTATAGCCCTATAATATAGTTTGAAGTATGGTATAGAGATCCCTTCCATATTGCTCTTTTCACTCAGGGTTGCTTTGGCTATTCAGGGTCTTTTGCCCAGGCGAATCATCACAGCCAGCCTCTTATATGTTTCTGAGGAGTCAAACTCAGGTCTTCACATGTGTGGAAAGCACTTTACCAACAGAGCCAACTCCCCAATCCCTGGGTTTGGTTTTTTTGTTTACAACTTACTTATTTTACATTTTATGTATATGTAAGGAGATGCCTGTAGAGGCCAGAAAAGGGATTTATGTCCCCTGGAACTGGAGTTACAGCCACTTGTTAGTCACCAGGTGTGTGCTGGTAACCAGCAAGAGAAGCAAGCATTCCTAACTACTGAGCCATTTTTCCAACCCTTGAGTTGCTTTTTTCTTTCCTATTTTGGTTTTTGTTTCTTATTTTATTTTGTTCATGTTTTTAGTGCAGAATCTCAGAAAGCTGACTTAAAGATCTAATATAATCAAATTTTCTTTCTAACACTATCTCACACAAATGAACATACCTTTATTACACACACACACACACACACACACACACTCACATTCATGTAACTTCTTGCATGGTAGAATTTCTCATCCAGAGCAGCCTAAATTCTCATTTCCAGGTAAGTTGCTCTTAATGGGTTCATAGTAAATTATTTCCTGCTTACTTTTTTTTTTTTTTTTTTTTTTTTTTGGTCTTTTTGAGACAGGGTCTCCCTGTAGCTCCGGCTGCCCTGGAATTTGCTCTGTAGACCAGACTGGCCTTGAACTCACAAAGATCCACCTGCCTCTGCCTCCCAAGTGCTAGGATTAAAAGCGTGCACCACCACTCCCGGCTCCTGCTTACTTTAAAACAGAGTCCTTATTTTGTAGCATGAAGGAGATCCTGGCTCTGTCTCCAGCCCTGTCTAAATGGGTGTGCTTGTACACACCTGTTATCCCAGCACTCAAGAGGTGGAGGCAGGAGAATCATAAGTCCAAGGTCATGGTGAGTTTGAGGCCAAACTGGGCTACAAGAGACTCTGTCTGAAAGGAAATAATAATAATAATAATAACCACCAGGGGCTAGAGAGATGACTCGGTGATTAAGAGCAAGAACTGTTCTTGCAGAGGACGCAGGTTCAGTTCCCAGCTCACATGTCAGGCAGCTCACAACAACCTGTGTCTCCACCTCCAGAGGACCAGACCCCTCTGACCTCTGCGGGCACCTGCCCTCACACGCCCCCATACACATAAATCTTCCAGGTGTGGCGGTGGCACTGCGTTTAATCCCAGCACTCAGAGGCAGAGGTAGGTAGATCTCTGTGAGACTGAGGCCAGTCTGGTCTACACAGAAAGTTTCAGGCCAATCGCGGCTGGAGAGAGACCCTGTTGCAAAATAAATAAGTAAATAAATAACAGTTTTTCCAACACCCCCACCAGGTTTCACACTTTCTGTTAAGGCCTATTGGATCAAGATTGTGTACCCAGTTGTCCCTCAGTGTGAGTTCATCCACTGGAGCCTGGTCAACCTACTCAGTGTCACTCCCTTAAAGAAGACCAACCATCCCTCACCCAGCAGTGATCAGCTGCCAACAGTTCCTCAGCTAAGGTTGGGGCCCACTGCCCATTTCCCGAGTTCTATGCTGGTTTTTTTCTGACTAGGTTTGTGTGGCTCTTGTGCATGCTGACACCATTGCTTTAAGTTCATATGAGCAAGTAGCCAGAAGCCTGGAAAACTGTCTGGTTGTAGTCATCCACCATCCCTATCTTCTACAACCTTTCTGCCCTCTCTTCCACAGTGGGTCTCTGAGTCCTGGGTGGGTGAGGTTTAATGTAGGAGTCCTCTCCAGGGACATGCACTCTGCAGACTCATATTCTCTACAGTTTGGCCAGTTGTGGCCGTCTGTGTTAACTGCCTTCTGAGGAAGTTCTGCTGGTGAGAGTTGAGAGGTGCATTAGTATTCTCCGAAACCCCTGTTCCTCTATGTTCTGTGACCCTTAGGTGTAGAGGTTGTATTGTGAATGTGTCAGTTAGGGCTGGGCATCTCACAGACACTTACCTTCCCTTTGATCAGTGGTGGAACTCTGTAAGAGGCTCCATCTGTTGCAAAAAGAAGCTTCTTTGATGAGTGGTGACAGGCATGCTTACCTATAAATATAAGGATCCATATTTGGCATACAATAAGAAATTAAATTTGTCTTTGTGACAGACATAGGGTCTTCTCTAGGATCTATGACCTCTCCGGCCATGTGTATTTGGCCATGTTTATAGTGCCACACATGAGTTCCCTTCCGTTGAATGGAAGTAGATCACTGCTGATTACCCCGAGATAAAAGTGCTCCTGGGGGCTGGAGAGATGGCCTAGCGGTTGAGAGCGCCGACCGCTCTTACAGAGGACCCGGGTTCGATCCCCAGCACCCACATGGCGGCCGAGAACCGTCTGAAACTCCAATTCCAGGAGAACTCCAGTTCCAGGGGAATCCGAGACCCTCTTCTGACCTCCGTGGCATTGCACGACACGGGTGCACAGACCTGCATGCAGACAGTACACTCATACACATACAGAAATAAATAAAATTAAAATTAAAAAAAAAAAGTGCTCCTATTGCACTGATGTAGTAGTTGTGGTTATTAGGCTTTAGAGCTGGATTGCACAATAGACTTATTTTCCTCCCTTTGCAGCCTGTATAGTATCCTCCAGAACTACAAGAGCTAGTCTTCAGAGAGAAGGCTTCTAGGTCACTTCTAGCTCCAATACATTACACCAAGTCCCGTGCCCAAAATATGTCCTGTCTTCAGCAGTAGCATCTTACCTTCAAGTTCTGGGAGGAAATCAAGAGCTGTGGCAATAGCCTGTGTTATTTAAGGAGTCTCTTGGACTATCCCAACCAGAAACATGAAGAGCCATTTCTCCTAACACTGTGCTTCTTGTGATACAGCCTTTCAACTATACACATGCACTCATGGATGTGTATTTTTCAGTAGGCTTTTAAGCTACTGGGGTTTTTTTATATAAATTTTCTTTTTTTAATTGTTTTATTTATTTCTGTATATGTATGAATGTACTGTCTGCATGTAGGTCTGTGCACCCATGTTGTGCAATGCTGCGGAGGTCAGAAGAGGGTCTTGGATTCCCCTGGAACTGGAGTTCTCCTGGAATTGGAGTTACAGACGGTTCTCAGCTGCCATGTGGGCGCTGGGGATCGAACCTGGGTCCTCTGCAAGAGCAGTCGGTGCTCTTAACTGCTAGGCCAGCACTCTCTCCAGCCCCAAAGCTACTGGTTTTAAACCTCTGGTTTGTCACACCACCTAAGCAGTATCTTTGCTCTCTCTTTCCCTGTCTAACTCTCCTTCCTCCATTCCCAGTTAAATACCCCCATTTTCCCCATTTCCCTCTTGATAACACCTGTCTCCTACCATCCCGTCTCTCAGGTTCTTTCTTTCCCTTTACCTCCATGGCTCTTTTCCATTCTCCTGCTCCTGCTGTTACAGTAGGATATATACTCACATAGAAGCTTATGGTGTTAAGAAGATCCACAGATCAGAGAGAACATTTTCTGAGTCTGTGCTACTTCACTTGATGTAACAGTTTCTAGTTCCATCCATTGACCTTCAAATTTCATGATGTCTTCTTTCTTTACTGCTGAATAGAGCTCCGTTGTATAGATGTGCCACATTTTCATAATCCACTCATCAGTTGAAGGAAATTTAGGTTGTTTCCATTTCTTAGCAGCAGACATGAGTGCACAAGTGTCTCTGAAATAGGGTAATTCCTTTGAGTATGTGCCAAGGAGTCACGTAACCAGATCATATGATAGTTTTATTTTTGCTTTTAAAGAGATCTCCACACTGCTTTCCACAGTGGTTGTACAGTTTGCAATCCCACCAGCAGTAAATGAGCATTCCCTTTCTGGATATCCTCGCCAATACTTGGTGTCATTCACTCTCATGATCTTAATCATTCTGATTGGGGTAAGATGAAATCTCTAAGTGGTTTTAATTTGCACTTCCCTAATAAACTAATGATGTTGAACATTTTAAGGTGTTTCTTAGCCATTTTTATTTTTTCTTTTGAGAATTCTATTCACATCCATAGCTTGCCTTTTAATTATGTTATTAGTTTTCTTGATTCTTTGATTTTTTTTTTTTTT
>VZQC01012024.1:905690-976118 GCA_009823505.1 Rhizomys pruinosus | reverse complement strand
GTCGGATTCCCTGGAACGGAGTTCTCTGGAATTGGGTTCAGACGCGCTCTTGGCCGCCCATGTTGGGTGCTGGGATCGAACCGGGGTCCTCTTGCAAGCAGCGGTCTGCGCTCTTAACCGCTGGCCATCTCTCCCGCCCTGAATACATGCACTTTGCCACCGTTTGGTATTTGACAAAGGTGCCACAGAACACACACTGGGAGGAAGCACGTTATCTCAACAAATGGTGCTGCCATAAATGGATCTTCTACCTGTAAAAGAAAATAACATAGTAAAACACAGTCCCAAAAAAACCAATGGAGAATGGTTTAACCTCATTTGGGATGCTAGTTTAAATATCTCCCAATTGAAAGGCAAACGTGAGCAATGTTATGTTATATTTCTTTCTTATCTGAAAGCAACTGTGTTGTTATAACGGGAATTTCTTAATGAGCCCTTTACCTACACTACTTTCAGACCTGTGTAAATCACGTATTATGGGCAGAGTATAGATAAAATTAAAGGAAAAAAAATGTGAACTCCTGAAACATATATCGAATCAATTACAAGTTTATTCCTGGAGGATACTTTCTGTACATTATGATGTTGCTTCTATTTTGGCGCCGTAGCTTGGGGGGAACCACCCCCACCTAGGACTGGGTCCCGACTGACTGATATAGGTAAATTCTGCCCCAACAATCACTTGCATGAACTTTAAAGCACGAGGTGTTCAGGACATGTATGGCCTCTGCTGTCTGGGGTGGGGTGGGGTGGGGTGCCAGGGAACACCCTCTTCTGACCTCCGCGGCATTGCACGACATGGGTGCACAGACTTGCATGCAGACAGTACATTCATACACATACAGAAATAAATAAAATTAATAAAAAAATAAATAAATAAAATTAAATTTAAAAAAATAAGTGCATGTATTCATATTTGGATCTTTTATTTTGTTCCATTGACCTATACATCTGTTTTTGTTTCAGTACCATGCTGTTGTTTTGGTTTTTTTTTTTTTTTGCTATAGTTCTGTAATACAGCTTGAGATTTGGTATGGTAGTCCCCCCAGCATTTCTCAGTTTTGGCTGTCTGGGGTCTTTTGTGGTTCCATATGAATTTTATGATGCTTTTTCCTAATTCTGTCAGTAATGTCTTGGGAATTTTGGTTGGCATTGCAATGAATCTATCAGTTGCTTTTGATAGGGTGGTCATCCTCACAGTATTAATGCCATCAACCCATAAGCACAGGGCACCTCCATTTCCTGATGTTTTCCTCAATTTCTTTCTTCAAGGATTTAAATTTTTCATTGTAAAGTTCTCTCATGTCTTTGGTTAGGTTATTCCTATATTGAGGCTATTGTGACTGGGAGGATTTTCATAAACTCTTTCTCCAGCTGCTTGTTTGGGGCTATAAAGAAAGCTACTAATTTTTGTAGGTTGATTTTGTAGCCTTGACACTTTGCCAAAAGTGTTGATCCTATCCTGTTATATCGAATCTTCTGAAAATAATGATAATTTGACCTCTTCTTTTCCAATCAGTACCCCTTTAATTTTTTTCTCTTCTCTTAGTTCTCTAGCAAGAGTTTAAAGCACTGTTGAAAAGAAAAGTGTGGAGATGATGAACAGCCTTCTCACTCCTGATTTTAATTGGAATGCTTCCAGTTTTTCTCCATTTAGAAGGATATTTGTTTTACATAGTTTTCATTATGTTCTTTCTAATCCAATTCCCTCTATAACTTTAACCATAAATGCATGTTAAATTTTATCAAAGGCATTTTTCTGCATTTATTGAGATGACCATGTGATTTTTGTTTTGATTTATATGATTTATTACAGTTTTTGAACCATCACTGCATCTCTAGAATAAAGCCAGTTTAATCACTTTTTGACGTGAGTGTGCATGTGGTTCTCCAGTGTTTTGTCAAGAGGCTGGGCATCTAAGTTCATGAAGGATATGGGCATACAGTTTTCGTTCTGGTTGTGTCTTCACCTGGTTTTGGTATTAGAGTAATGCTGGTGCCATAGGAGTTTAGGAGTTCTCCTCTGTTTCTATCTTTTTGAACAATTTAAGTATTATTCACTGTAGATCTTCTTTGAAGGTCTGGTAAAATTCTTTCATGAACCCATCTGGGCCTGGGTTTTGTATTATTATTTTGATTTCCTTGTGTGTTATAGCTCTGTTTAAAGCTGTTGATTTCTTCTCGGTTTAACTTTGGTGGACCCATTAAATTTGGAAATGTATCCATTTCCTTGAGATTTTCAAAGTTAATAGAGTATAGGTTTTTTAAGGTACTCTTTTTCTTTGTCTTTTTGATAATGATCTGGATCTTTTTGGTGTCTGTTATGATGTTTCCCATTTTGTCTCTGATTTCATTGATTTGGATTTGTTCTTTCTGTCTTTTGGTTAACTAGGCTAACATCTGTTTATCTTTTCAAAGAACCAGCACTTCAATTCATTAATTGAGGCCAGCCTGGTCTACATAGTAAGTTCCAGACCAGCTGGGGCTACAGGAAGATCCTGTCTCAAAAATATAGATAGATGATTGATAGATAGATAGATAGTAGTTAGATAGATATAGATAGATAATAGATAATGGATAGATGATAGATGATATAGATAGGTAGATAATAAATAACATGAGGAATGCACAGTGGTTAGATCAGGGACCTGCCAGGACCACCTGAAGCACAGGTAGGAGCTGGGTGCTTCAGCCAGGCAGATTTTAGGATAGATCTACTCCTGGGTTGTTGGCTGATTGATTCATTGCTTGGATAGCTAAATCTTTGTCTTGTGAGGCTGGAGGAGTGAAGTTGCCCTGCTAGCTGGGATTAAAGGTGGGCCTGTTAAATCTTTGTGTGGTGTGGCTGTCGGGGTGGAGTTGCCCTTGTAGCTGGTATTAAAAGTGGGCCTGTTGCCACTGTGAGACTTGAGTGTGCAGTTTTAGATAAGGAAACTGCCAGGACCACCTGAAGCACAGAGTACCGGGGCGTGGGCTAAGTCAGGCATTCCCACCCCTCCCACCCCCTGAAAACTGGAATTGCTGAGAGAGTGTCCAAGTGGATTTTCTGGAGAACCTTCAGAACAGAAAAGGAAAAGTGAATTAGACTTCCAATATGTAAACAAAATTGAAAACCTGAAACCTAGGCAAGTCAACACTCCATAAAAAAGGAGGAAAAAAAAGGCATCTGAAGGAGGCAAGCAAAGCAAGCCTTCAAAACAGTGAAAAAGCATTTGTGATTTGCATCAGAATACAGGCAAAAAAAGAGGAACCCACATGCCAGGGACACGATGAAGGGACAACATGGGAAAGGTGCAGGATAATTCCACACCAAGCTCTACCAACCCTATAGGAGACTGCTACAGTGGGATCCCCCTGAGGGTGACCCAAGAAACAGATCTCAGAGGAACAATTGAAGACCTATTCAGAGAAATTAAAGAATATAAAGAACAAGTCAGAGTACTAAGGAAAGAGAATGAAAAACTCAAGAAGGACCTAGAGGGAGACAATGACAAACTTCAGAAAGAACTAGAGGGAGAAAATGACAAACTCCAGAAGGAAGTGGAAACAATGAAAAAGGAAGCCAACCCGCAAAGTAAGGAGCACCAACAAGAGATTGAGAAGCTCAAAAAAGAAGTGGAAATACTAAAGAAATCACAGGATGAAATGAAAAAGGAAATAGAACACTCATCCAATGAAGAGGAAAGGAATGGAAAAAGCCTCAGAAATAGAATGGAGGAAGCAGAACAAAGAATATCAGACCTGGAAGATAACACAGAGCAACTAAAAATCTCAAATAAAGATTATGAAAAATTTAAAAATACACAAAAGTGGAACAACCAGGAAATATGGGACACTATGAAAAGATCAAATCTCTGCATCATAGGAATAGAGGAAGGAGAAGAATCCCAAGAGAATAGTATTGATCAGATCTTCAATAGGATAGATGAAAATTTCCCCAAACTAAAAAAAGACAAACCCATACAAATACAAGAAGCACATAGAACTCCAAACAGACAAGATCAGAAAAGAAACTTCCCAACACCATATCATAGTTAAAATGCTAGACACCCAAAACAAAGACAAAATTCTGAAAGCCACAAGAGAAAAACAAATCACATATAAGGGGAAACCCATCAGAATTATGACTGACTTCTAGGTGCAAACCATGAAAACAAGAAGAACATGGAGCAAAGCATTCCCAGTGTTAAAGGACAATGGATGCCAACCCAGGTTAATACACCCAGAAAAAATGTCAATTATAGTTGAAGGAGAGAGAAAAATCTTCCATGATGTAAACAAGATGATAGAATATATGTGTGGAAAACTAACGCTTCAGAAAATACTTGAAGCAATTCAAAGGACAGAAGAGAGGAGCAACCATCCCCAAGCACCTAGAAAGAGAAACTAATAAAAACATAACTGCAGAAGTAGAAACTGAGACTAAAAATGCAAATGGACAATAAGGTGAAAGGAAGCAACATGCATCTTTCAACTATAACCTTAAGTATTAATGGACTAAACTCCCCAATCAAAAGACATAGACTGGGAAATTGGATTAGGAAACAAAACCCATCTATATGCTGTCTACAAGAAACCCATCTCAATCTCAAGGATAGGCACCAACTTAAGGTGAAGGGATGGAAAAAAAATATTCCAAGCAAATGGTACCAAAAAGAAAGCAGGTGTTGCTATTTTAGTATCAGACAAAATAAACTTCAAAGTAAAAGAATCAAAAGAGACAAAGAGGGCCATTACATCTTTATCAAAGGAACAATTGACCATGAAGACTTCACAATCATGAATATATATGCACCAAACTCTGGTGCACCAAACTTTATAAAGACAATTCTTCAGGACCTCAAGGCACAGATTAACCCCAGCACACTAATAGTAGGGGACCTCAATACCCCACTAAGTCCTTTGGACAGGTCAACAGGACAAAGAATAAACACAGAGACATCTGAACTGAATGATACAATACACTAAATGGACCTCACAGACATCTACTGAATATTCCACCCAAACACCAGAGAATACACTTTCTAGTCAGCACCCCACAGAACATTCTCCAAAATAGATCATATACTGGGACACAGAAAAAATCCTCCACAATTACAAAAAGATTGAAATAATTTCATGCATTCTATCAGACCACAATGCAATAAAGCTCAATATCAACACCAGGATAAGCCCTACAACCTACAAGAATACATGGAGACTAAACAACACTCTCCTGAATAATGAATGGGTCAAGGAAGAAATAAAGAGAGAAATAAAAGCATTCCTGGAACTGAATGACAATGATAATACAACACAACAAAACCTATAGGACACTTTAAAAGCAGTCCTAAGAGGGAAGTTTATAGCCCTGAGTGCCTACATCAAAAAAACAGAAAGAGCACAAGTGAACGATCTAACACTGAAGCTAAAAACACTTGAGAGACAACAGATGAATCCTAATCACAGCAGACAAGAAGAAATAACAAAAATCAAGAAGGACCTAGAGGGAGACAATGACAAACTTCAGAAAGAACTAGAGGGAGAAAATGACAAACTCCAGAAGGAAGTGGAAACAATGAAAAAGGAAGCCAAGCAGCAAAGTAAGGAGCACCAAGAAAAGATTGAGAAGCTCAAAAAAGAAGTGGAAATACTAAAGAAATCACAGGATGAAATGAAAAAGGAAATAGAACACTCATCCAATGAAGAGGAAAGGAATGGAAAAAGCCTCAGAAATAGAATGGCGGAAGGAGAAGAATCCCAAGAGAATGGTATTGATCAGATCTTCAACAGAATAATAGATGAAAATTTCCCCAAACTAAAAAAAGACAAACCAATACAAATAAAAGGAGGCATGTGTGTAAGTGCAGTACATGTGTGCAACGTCCTCAGAGGCCAGAAAAGGGCAAGGGATCCCCTGGAACTGGAGACATAGAGGTTGTTGGCTGTCATGTGGATTTGGGGAACCAAACCTGGGTCCTCATAAAAGCAGCCAGTGCTATGGTTTTTCTATACAAAATGTCAAAACAGACAAATGCCAAACCATACAGAAAATCAATGAATCCAAAAGTTGTTTCTTTGAGAGAATAAACAAGATAGACAGACCTCTAGTCCAATTAACCAAAAGAAAGAAGGAACAACTCCAAATCAATACAATCTGTGATGAAAAGGGAAATATCACAACAGACAGGAAAAGATCCAGATAATCATACAGGAATACAGATACAGACACACATGCACACATACACACATGCACACACAAAGTAAATAAATGTAATTTTAACATTAAAAAATAAATAAACAAGAGAGACGGAGAAGGAGGAAGGGCTGTAGCTTAGTAGAAAGAACATTTCTTCATCATGTGCAAGGCCTAGTTTCCTCAGTAAAGACTGAAGCAGGACTTTAAGCCAGCTATAGTGGCCCACACTTGTCCTCAGAGCTCTGGGGAGGTTGACACAGGAGGATTAGCTGATCAAGAATCCACCAGCAAGGGGCTACAAAAAAAAACAATAATAAACTAGCCAGACATGTTGGCACAGGCCTTTAGTGCCAGCACTCAGGAGGCAGAGGCAGGTGAATCTCTGTGAGTTCAAGGCCAGCCTGGTCTGCATAGTGGTTTCCAGGCCAGCTGGGGCTATGAAGTCAGATCCCATCTCAAAAAATAACAACAAAAAATAATAATAAAGTAGGAGTATAATCTAGAAAAAGAGGAAAAAGAGCCCAGGTTTTAAAATTTTTATAGAAGCCTGGCAGTGAGTTAAAGTGAAAGAACCTTCCAGAATGCCATTCTTCAATAACAACAAGAATTTTTTGGCAACTTGGAAAAGAAATCTCAGTCTTTCATGAGTGGATTTTGCAAATTAGATCTTCAAGATCATTTGCATGTAATATTCTTTCTTTTTTCTTTTTTTTTTGGGGGGGGGGTGCAGGGTCCCTCGTAGCCCAGGCTGGCCTCCAACTTCCTATGTAGTCGAAGATGACCTTGAACTCCTGATCCTCTTTCCTCTACCTCCCAAGTGCTGGAATGAAAGATGTGCAAAACTAAGCCTGGTCTTTGTTGTGCTGGGATGGACTCAGGACCTTGCCCATGCTAGGTCAGCACTGTGCCACCTGAGCTGCGGTTTCCAATATGGAAATGAAATCATTTACATACCAAGAAAGAAAAAGTCCAGGCTGGGGGTGTCACTCAGTTGTAGAATGCAAGAGGAAGTCCATGGGGGGGGGGTGGAAAACAAAACAATCACAGTGAAAACCCAAGCAGGGTCACAAGAAGGGCGGCCTTCAGCAGACCTGCCCCAAAGGGAGTTCAGACCTGTGTTATATAAAGAATGTTTTCCAGACGATAAGGAGGAAAACAGAAAGAAAGAAAACAAAGTTCCACCAGATAGCAAGCTCCCTGCCTTGGGAGCACATTATTTTATGTTTAACCAAAGAAACTTAAGTGGGGACTAGAGAGATGGCTCAGCTATTAAGAACAATGACTGCTCTTGCAGAAGACCTGAGTTCAATTCCCAGCACCCACATAGCGGCTAACAACTGTCCATAACTCCAGTTCCAGAAGACCCAATGTCTCCTTCTGACATCCTCAGGCAC
The DNA here is from genome assembly GCA_009823505.1 of Rhizomys pruinosus. Lineage (NCBI taxonomy): Eukaryota > Metazoa > Chordata > Mammalia > Rodentia > Spalacidae > Rhizomys > Rhizomys pruinosus. Next base: position 968,546 of record VZQC01012024.1, on the reverse strand, counting down.
CTCATGCACTGGTGCACTCACACTCATGCAGGCAATACACTCATACACATAGAACAAAGATTTTTAAAAAGAAAATAATTTACAAATCTGTCCTTGAGGACCTGCTACAAGCTGAAGTTAAAAGAGAGCAGACTGGAGAGTTTCCCAGCAGTGAAGAGCTGATGGCATTAGCCGCTCATAGTGACTCCAGTCCCAGTCACTGATGGCCTCTGGGGGCTCCTGTGCCTGCACACACACAGACACACACACAAACACACACACACACACACACACACACACACAAATAAAAATAATAAATCTTTTAAAAGATTTTTAATTATTTTTTTAAAAGAAAGCAATCTGTGGCAGGATACAAAATTAACCCAGAAAAATCAGTAGTCTTTCTTTACACCAACAACAAGCAACTGAAGAAGGAATACAAGACCTTCCCACTCACGATAGCCTCAAAAAATAATAAAATACCTAGGAACAAACCTAACCAAAGACACCAAAGATCTCTACAAAAAAAATGTTAAACCCCTGAAGAAGGAAATTGAAGAAGACATCAGAACATGGAAAAATCTCCCATGCTCATGGATTGGGAAAATTAATATAGTAAAAATGCCCATTCTACCCAAACTATTGTACAGATTTAATGCAATCCCAATTAAAATTCCCAAGAGTTTCTTCACAGGCTTTGAGAATAAAGTCCTTATTTCATTTGGAAAAGCAAAAGACCCAGAATAGCCAAAGCAACCATGAGTGAAAAGAGCAATACGGGGGGTGGTGGGGGATCTCTATACCAGACTTCAAACTATACTACAGGGCTATAGTCATAAAAACAGCTTGGTACTGGCACAAAAACAGACCTGTTGACCAATGGAACAAAACTGAAGATCCAAACTTGAGCACATACAATTTCAGCCACCTCATATTTGACAAGAGGCCAGAGAAGACACGATGGAGAAAAGACAGCATCTTACAGCAAGTGTTTGTTTTAAAACTGGGTAACACTTTATAGAATAAAATTAAACCCTACTCTCACCCGTACAAAAGTCAACGTCCAATTGATCAAAGACCTCAACAATGAAACCCCAAACTCGAAAGGCATAGAAGAAAAAGTTGGCAGCGACTACAGACATAGGTATGGGAAAAGTCTTCCTAAATAAGATAGCAAGGCTAACAACAGGAATTAGGTTGACAATTGACAAGTGGTACCTCATTAAACTAAATAGCTTCTGAAAACAACAACATACAAAAAAAAAAAAAAAAAAATCAAGGAAGTGAAGAGAAAACCCACAGAGTGGGAGGAAACTTTCACCCCTGATACATCTGACAAAGCATTGATTTCTAGAATATATAAACTACTCAAAAAACAAAGAAGAAAGAAGACAAATGAACCACTCAAAAGATGGAGCAAAGAGCTGAACAGAGACTTCACAAGCGATGAATTAGAGATGACAGAAACATCTTTTTTTTTTTTGGTCTTTTCACGACAGGGTCTCCCTGTAGCCCCAGCTGTCCTGGAATTCGCTCTGTAGACCAGGCTGGCCTTGAACTCATGAAGATCCGCCTGCCTCTGCCTCCCAAGTGCTAGGATTAAAGGCGTGTGCCACCATGCCCAGCATGACAGATACCTCTTAAAAGGTGTTCAACATCTCTAATAATTAAGGAAATGTAAATTAAAACCACTTTAAGATATCATCTCACTCCAATAAGACTGGCTAGGATCAAGAAAACAAATGATACCAAGTGCTGGAGAGGTTGTGGGGAAAGGGGAACACTCATCCACTGCTGGTGGAAATGTAAACTCATACAGCCACTATGGAAAGCAGTGTGGAGAACCCTTGGAAGACTCCACCTGACCCAGCCATACCATTCCTGGGTATACACCCACAAGACTCATCTTACCACAGAGAAACATGCACGGCCATGTTTATTGCAGCTCTGTTCACAATAGCAAAGAAGTGGAACTAACCCAAGTGCCCCTCAACTGACGAGTGGATAGAGAAAATGTGGTACATCTACACAATGGAGTTCTAGACTGCAGTAAAGAAAGATGACATCATGAGCTTTGCAGGTAAATGGATGGAGCTAGAGGATATTATGATAAGTGAAGTAACACAGTCCCAGAGAAATAAATGACAAATGGTATCCCTCCTCTGTGGATGCTAGCGCCAATTACCTAATTGTATGGCAAACTGAGCAACGTTAATGTGATCTGAAAACAACTGTGCTCTTATATTGTGAATCCCTTAAAAAAATAAATAATTTTTTATAAAAAGAAAGTAATCCGAGCTGGAGAGAATACTGGTTGTTCTTACAGAGGACCAGGGTTCAGTTCCCAGTATCCACATAGCACCTAATAACGATGTGTTTGTAACTCCAGTTCCAGGGGATCCAATGCCTTTTTCTAATCTCTGAGGACATTGCACAACACGGGTACACTTATGCACATGCAGGGAATACACCATACACTAAAATAAAGATAATAAATAAAATATTTTTCAAACAAGCAAAGAAGCCCTGAAAGTGCGGCTCAGTTGGCAGAGTACTGCTAGAACACACAAGGCGCTGCACTCAATCCCCAGCACCACATAACCTGGCTGTGATGGTGCACGCCTGTCATCCCAGAACTGGGAGGCAGGTGCAGGAGGATCAAGAGTTCAAAATCATCCTCAGCTACATAGTGAGCTTGGGGCCAGGTTGGGCTACATGACACTGTCTCATAATTACATTAACCAAACAAATAGATTATTTAAATTAAAAATAAGGAAATAACTAGATAGAAATGAAGGAAGTTTAAATGCATACCACTATTTATTTTTTAGTTTAATTTATTTTATTTTTAATTTGTGTGTACGACTGTTTTGTCTGCACATATGCCTGTAATCCCAAGTAATGTATACTAATGTAAATTATGTGCTGTTTGTCTGAGCTCACTGAGAAGCTGGCTCTGGAAGCAGGGTTGGCATTGACACACACACAGACACACACACAGACAGACACACACACACACACACACACACAGACACACGCACATGCACTTCAGACCCAAGAATGTCTTACAGTGTCCTCCAAGGCCTTTTGACTAGAGATGGGCTGCCTGCCTAAATCTGTGACCTGGAGGGAAAAGAACAGAAAAACAGCCCAAGAGTAGAAACATCCTGTCCTTGAGAACAGCTAGAAGGTGAACCGTTTCCAGCAGAGGTCACTATTGTTTATCTCATAACGTAAAAGCTCCTGCAAAGGCCGGCCATGGTGGTGCACACTTTCAACCCCAACACTCAAGAGGCAGAGGCGGGTGGATCACCATGAGATTAAGGCCAGCCTGGTCTACATAGCAAGTTCAGGCCAACTATGGCTACAGAGAGACCCTGCCCAACCCCCAAAAAGCTGAACAGCCAGAAGTTTAGCCCCAGAAATTCAACCATGGAAAGAAATTTCTGCTTCGAACTCCAGCTAACTGTCCCAACTTCCTCAGACCATTTCTGCTGGATGGTGTGAGCCCCCAATTTAATGACATTACTTACTGTATGAATTACTTTTCTGTTGTTGTGATAAAACGCTGTGACCAAGGCAGCTTTAAGAAGGAAGAGTTTATTTGGCTTATGGTTCCATAGGGATGAGAGTGCATCATGGCGTAGTGGGTGTGGCCGGAGGCAGCTGGAGAAGGAAGCTGAGCACCCACATCGTCAAGGCACAGGAAGTCCACCCCTAGTGATGTGTTTCCTCCAGCATGGCCACACCTCCTAAACTTTCCCTGACCCCCTCAACCAACCATAAGCTTGATGAGGGAAATCATAGTCATAACTTTATGTTCACACTTAATGTTCTTTTTTGTTCTTTTTTTATTATCTTTTATTGAAGTTTCATGCCTTTCATACATAACTTCTCAATTCGATCCAGACTCATTTCCCCCTCCATGCCCCCCCTTCCAAGTTCATGCAGTCTGCCATACATGTCCTGTCTCCCCCTCTGAATCTTTTCAAAGTTTTTCAAAGCAGAAGATTATTGGGGGGGGGGGGGCGGGAACTCTACTGCTTCAGTCAGTTCCACATCCCAGTTCTTTTACTGTTGTTGTTGTTCCCTCCAATCCATATTGTTTTACCATCTGCATTTGTGTATGTCACACATGTACTAAAATCATGTCCTATGAAAATAAACTGTATGTTATTTCCAAATCATATTCTGGGATCCACATTTTTCCCTTCTAATGCCATACCGCTCCAAAATATGCAAACACACCCTTCACCCTTGTACCAAAATTATAAAGTCTGAGAATAGGCAGTAGGTCATTTCCAGAGTCCGTAGGGATTCACATTCGAAGAGCACAGTTGCCTTTAGATAAAGAGAAATACAACACTAATGTTACTCAGCTTGCTTTGATGCTAGCATCCACAAATGAGGGATACCATTCGTCATTTGTTTTTCTAGGACTGTGTTACCTCACTTAGCATAATATCTTCTAGCCCCATCCATTTACCTATAAAGTTCATGATGCCATCTTTCTGTACCACTGCATAGAACTCCATTATGTAGAGAACTGCCTTCTTAATAATTCTGATTAAGCCAGTCATGGTGGCACATGCCTTTAATCCCAGCACTCAGGAGTCAAAAGCAGGCAGAAGCAGCAGATCTCTTGTGAGTTTCAAGGCCATTCTTATCTACATATTGTACTATCTGGTATATGCTTTATATAAATCTAAAGTCCTATTTGGTACTCTCTCACACAGGGCAAAACAAAAGAAAGGGAAACAAAACACGAAGCACCAGAGACAAGAATATTATCTATCTCTCTCTCTCTCTATCTCTCATCCTTATTCTCTTAGCCTTCATGCTGTGGCCCACGCCCTTGGCACCGCGACGCCCTTTAGTGTTGTGGGTCCTCGTCTCACGCCTCCTCGCCTGCCAACGTATTGGGGCCTCCGTGACCTATTCGTACTCCACCCTTAAATGGGACATCTCTGTCACCCGCTCTGAGTCCCAGAGAAGATCATGAAAATGAGGGGTGGAAAGAGGAGCAGAGCTGGAGGATGGAAGGCACAATCTGAAACCTGTCCTCTGGGTATAACGTGCTGCCATTGCTATCTTGACCTCACAGGAACCACCTCCACCTGCTCAAAAAAGACACGAAAGTAGAAGGGAAGAAGGGGGTGAGCAGGAGAAGAGCTAAGAGGAGGGGAGGGGAGAGAGGAAGGGGGAGGGGCCGCGTTGAACCAGGAAGAGTGGGAAAGAGGCTAAGACGGAGGGGAGGGCGAGAGAGAGAGGGGAGGGGCCGCGTGGAACTCAGGAGAGTGGGAAAGAGGCCTAAGAGGTAGCGGAGGGGGAGAAGGGGAGGGGTAGGGGCCGCGTGGAACTCAGGAGAGTGGGAAGAGGCTAAGAGGAGGGGAGGGGGAGAGGAGGGCAGAGAGGCCGCGTGGAACTCAGGAAGAGTGGGAAAGAGGCTAAGAGGAGGGGAGGGGGGAGGAGGGGGAGGGGCCGCGTGGAACTCAGGAAGAGTGGGAAAGAGGCTAAGAGGAGGGGGAGGGAGAGAGAGGGGCGGGGCGGTGGGGTGGAAGACGAGGGGTGAAGAGTGGGAGTGGTAAGAGGAGGGGAGGGGGGAGAGGGAGGGGCGAGGGGCCACGTCAGTAACTCAGAGAGGAAATAGGGCTAAGAAGAGGGGGACTTGGGGGAAGGGAGAGGGGGGGCCCGCCAGTGGTGAACTCAGGAAGAGTGGGAAAGACGCCTTGAGGGCAGCTCTGAAAGTGGCCAGCCCTGCCCACTGCGGACTCGAGGATCTAAAAGAATAAACTCTTTTAAAGACCTTTGCAAAGAAAGCTCCGATTGCCTTGTATGCATATGAGTCCACCTAGGAACTTGTTTCCTTAAGATACCCTTCACTATGTTCAGTCACCCAGGCATCAGAGTCTGCTGCAGCTGTGGGCCACAGGCACCCAGGCTCCAGGCTTTTAAGGATCCCACACTTAATGTTCTTTTAAGCTACTCAGCAGTTATCTTTAAATGTAACTCTGGAATGCTTTTTATTGCTCTGTTATGTTTTTGCTCTAATGAGATGTTTCATATCTTGAAACTCTGTGATGTTTTCCACATTAGTGGATAAATATGTAAAAACCAAAGAGAATGGAAAATTCACCAAATGGTTTAATGAGGCACCTGGTCCAACTAGTTCAAGAAAAATGTGGATCAAATGTTTCAAATGTCTACGCTTCAGTTGGTGAAAACAGCTTTGTAAACTACAATGACCATTTGCCCAATTCCCAGCCCAATTAGCCTGGCTTGGCCTAGATACAGATCAGAAAATGGCAGGTATTGGGGCTGGAGAGATGGCCTAGTGGTTAAGAGTGCCAACTGCTCTTACGGAGGAGCCTGGGTTCGAATCCCCAGCACACACATGGCGGCTTTGAACACGTCTGAAACACCAATTTCCATGGAGAATCCAGTTCCCAGAGAATCCGACCACCCTCTTTTGACTATTTCCGTCGGCATTGCACAACAACACGGGCACAGACTTCATTCAGACAGTACATTCATACCAACAGAAAAATAAATTAAAAAATTAAAAAATTAAAAAAACAAATAAAGAAAATGGCANTTAAAAAACATTTTTTTTGTTTTTTTTTTTTTTTTGGTCTTTTTGAGACAGGGTCTCCCTGTAGCCCCAGCTGTCCTGAAACTCACTCTGTAGACCAGGCTGGCCTTGAACTCACAAAGATCGCCCTGCCTCTGCCTTCTGAGTGCTAGGATTAATGGCATATGCCACCATGCCCAGCAGGATATCTACTTTGTAAGCTATGAGGAATGAGTGGACTCAGGAAGGAGTGTTCCTAAGATATCATGACCTCTCATGAAAAGACACGGGGCCCAGGTACCAGCCAGGAAGTGACAGGGTAAAAATGCCTACTTGATTCCCATCTTTACCTCTATCTGGGGCCAAAACAAAAAAACAAAACAAAAAAAAAAAAAAACTAAAGGCCTTAGCTGCTGGTTCTGGGAGCGCATGCATAGGAAAAGAATAAACAAGCTTTCTGACCTTCTCTTGTGTGATGCTTTGTCTCTTCATGGCTCAAAGAATTTTCCATAACAAACTGGGACCATGTCCAGGTACCTGGAGCCTGGGGGACGCTCCCATCGAAACCAGCACGTATCTGCTCTCTGCTCTCTCGGAAGGGCGATCCGGTCATCTGCCGGGGATGACCGCTGCTGCTCCTCTCTCCTCCTCGGTATTCATTCTTTTGGTATTGCATGTTACCTGCTTAATAAAGTCACTTACTCAAAGCTGAAGGCACGCCCACTGTAGACCACCTCTGTGCAGATCACCACAGTACTGCAGGGGTAGAGGCAGGGTTCAGAGGCAGCCCGGAGCATCTAGTGACTCTGAGGCCAACTTGGGCTAGACAAGACCCTGTCTTTTAAAAGATATTTTATTTATTACTTCTATTTTATGGGTATCTGTAAGTGCACCCATGTCATGTAGGACTCACAGAGGTCAGAAGAGGGTGTTGGAGACCCCGGAACTGGAGTTATGGATGGTTGTTAGCAGCCACGTGGGTGCAAGAAATCAAACCTGAGTCCTCCGCAAGGGCAGCCAGTGCTCTGAACTGCTGAGCCATCTCTCTAGCCCCAAGACTCTGTCTTTAAAAAAAATTGGGGGTGAGCACCGACTGCTCTTGCAGAGGACCCGGGTTCGATTCCCAGCACCCACATGGTGGCTAACACCTGTCTTTAAGCCAGGTATGGTGGCACAGTCTTTTTAATCCTAGCACTAGGGAGGCAGAGGCAGGCAGATCTGTATGAATTAAAGGCCAGCCTGATCTATATAGTGAGTTATAGGACAGCTGGAGCTACAGGGAGACCTGTCTCAAAAAAGATGAAAATTAATTAATTAATTGATAAATTAACTAATTAAATTTAAGCCATAGAATGAATGAGTCAAGGGTGAACCCAGATGTGTGTGGACTGTATGGACTTCAGTTGGTAATCATGAATCAGTGTGGATTCATAAATTATAATAAATGTTCCCCTCTAATAGTGCTATTAATAGTAGTAAAAAGGAGAGGGAAGACCAACAAGGTGACACAAGTGTAAGGAAGCACTTGCTGCACAAGCCAGGAGACCTGAGTGTAAGACATGGGACTCACATAAAGGTGGGAGGAAAACCATCTCCACAGAGTTGTCCTCTGATCTACACACACGCACACACACACACACACACACACACACACACACACACACACACACAGAGAGAGAGAAGAAGAAAAAAGAAGAAAGGAAGGGAGGAAAAGAAGGAGGGAGGGGAAGGACAGAGGAATGGAGGGAATGAAAAAGAGAAAGACAGAAGAGAGAGAACCAAGGTGCTAGAGAGATGACTAAGGTTTGGTCCAAGCACCCACATGGGGCAGCTCATGACAACCTATAACTCTGATGCTGGGGGCTCTGACACCCTCTTCTGGCCTCCCCAGACACCTGCAAACACGTAGTACACACAAATTCATACAGAGACACACACACATACACACATACACACAAATACGAACAAAGATAATAAATAAAACTTTAAAACAGAAAGGGGGGCTGGAGAGATGGCTCAGTGTTTAACACACTGGCTGCTCTTGCAGAGGACCTGGGTTCAGTTCCCAATGCTCACATGGTGGGTAACAACCATCAAGAGCTCCAGTTTTAGGGAATCTGATGCCCTCTTCTGACCTCCAAGGGCACTACATGATACAGGTGCAATTAAATACATGCAGGTAATACTCAGAGACATAAAATAAAAATAAATACAAAATTTTAATAAAAATAAATAAATAAATAAATAAATAGGGGCTGGAGAGATGGCTTAGCAGTTAAGAGCACTGGCTGCTCTTGCAGAAGACCTGGGTTCAGTTCCCGGCACCCTCATAGTGGCTGACAGCTGTGTATACTTCCAGTTCCAGGGGATCCAACATCTCCTTCTGACCTCTCCAGGCATTGCACACACATGAAGGCAAAACACTCATACATATAAAAATAAATAAATAAAAGTTTTAAATAAATAAAATAAAAAAGAAACAAAAGAAAGGGGATTCAATCCCCCCAAATTACAAAGGCCTTTTGCCTATAAGTGGGATATATGCAAGGAGAAAGGCAGTAAGTCCCTGTTGTTGAAGACCTGGTGTGAGCATGAAAAAATGTCATGAGATGTCACTTGCTAGCGTACAACTGGCCTCTGAAATGCCAGAAAACGTTACCAAAGGCCACTAAAGCAATACAGCAAAATATTGGTCTCCCTGAGACAAGCAAGTCTCCTCCGTCAATATCAGCTACACCTCAACAGCCTGGAGATACTGTGCAACAGTGGCAGCCAAGTGTCTATATATATCCCAAATCTAATTGGCTATTAGCTCTCTCCTTGGAGGAATAACTCACAGTGGATGCCACAAGCTTATGTCCTCTAGTGGTTAGGAGATGTTATAAGCCACAATAAGAACTTGTCACCCTTTATAGAGAAACCACAGTTTGCAGATTAGCATACCATCCAAGCATCTGTGTCTATGCTCACAGCTTAGCTTAACATAATAATTAGTACTGCTTAAATGCTTGTACATCCAATTGCTTGTGCTTTGTTAGTATGACTAAAAAGGTATCACTGGAAAAGCTGTCAACCCATGAAGGAAACAACCTGAACAGACTAGAGTCTAAGATGACTACTCCAAAGAAAGTAGACTGTTTTCTTCTCACCCACTTGTGCCCCTGTCCCAAAGCCCAGGGAACAAATTGTGGAAGAGGAGGCATGGTAGAATGTAAGGGCTGCAGAGAGATAGGGGTGAATTATGAGACTACAGCAATATAGTCTGGACTCCTAATTGATCAACATGCCTGTGCATACAAGCTTCTCCAAATGGACTATGGGAACCTTGGGTTGTTCAAAATTTGGACATAGATACTTGAAAAATGCACCAATTACCCAATTGTATGGCAAACTGAGCAACATCAATATTATCTGAAAGCAACTGTGTTATTATATTGTAGAATCCCTTAAAATAAACAAATAATAATAATTAAAAAAAAAAACTGGGGGCTGGAGAGATGGCCTAGCGGTTGGGAGCGCTGACTGCTCTTGCAGAGGACCCGGCACCCACATGGCAGCTGAGTACCGTCTTTGACTCCAGTTCCAGGGGAATCCAAGACCCTCTTCTGACCTCCGCGGCATTGCACGATACCGGTGCACAAACCTTCATGCAGATAGTACATTCATACACATACAAAAATAAATAAAATAAAATAAACCAAAAGGGAAGAAAAAAGGAAAGAATGCAAAAGAAAATACTCTTAAGATTTGAAGGGCTGGAGAGATGGCTCAGCGGTTAAGAGCACTGACTGCTCTTGCAGACCCAGGTTCAATTCCCAGCATCTACATGGTGGCTAAGAACTGTCTTTAAGCCGGGCATGGTGGCTAAGAACCATCTTTAAGCCGGGCATGGTGGCTAAGAACCATCTTTAAGCCGGGTATGGTGGCAAACACCTTTAATCCCAGCAGTCAGAAGGCAGAGGCAAGCAGATTCTGTGAGTTCAAGGCCAGCCTGGTCTACATAGTGAGTTCCAGGCTAGATGGGGCTATAGGCTACAAGGAGACCCTGTTTCAAGAAGACAAAAAAAAAAAAAAAAAAAAAAAAAAAAAAGATAAGGGGAAGAAAGAAAACGAATGGATTTTTTTATAGTTTCTAACCAACTTTTCTGTGAATCCCAGTGTGCCCAAACAACATCCCCACATGGCTAAGATCCTGGATTCTATCCTTGAAACCATGAATCAAAACCAAAAATGCCTTGTTTCTCTTTTTGCTAAGAATTGCCCGATCTTTTGGCTCTGATGTAGATAATTAAAATGTAAGCAAAGCCGGCAAAACTCATTGGCAACTTCCCAACCCTCACATGCTGGGGAGTCCACCACAGGTGAGCAGCTGGTAAGAAGCACAACATTGCTCAAAACACAAGACGCTGGAAATGCCACTGCTGGGCAGTGCACGCATTGTGTGAGCTCCTGCAATGCCTTGTCAGACTCTCTCATGTATGGGTCATGTCACCAGGGCTGGCTTCCTGTATTTGAAGGACCCGCGCTGAAGTTAATGGGGGACAAGAAGGGTCAGTGAGTGAAGGCACTTGCCACCAAGCTTCATGACCTAAGTTCAATCCCTGGTTGCACCAGAGGAGATAGGAGTGAATCAATCTCCCAAAATGTGTCCTCTGACATCCACGTAAGCGCAGTGTGCCACATGGTGCCCACAGGGATATACATGATAATAAAAATTCCTAGACCAGGAATACTGTTTTTTTTTTTTTTTTGGTGTGTGTGTGTGTGTGTGTGCGTTTGAGAAAAGGTCTCCCTGTAGCCCCAGCTGGCCTGGAACTCACTCAGTAGACGAGGTTGGCCTTGAACTCACAGAGATCTGCCTGCCTCTGAGTGCTGAGATTAAAGGCGTGCACCACCACCCCCAGCAGGAATACTGTTTTCAGTAAACAGAACTTTTGTGTAATATGCATATATATTTATATGTTATTTATTTATCGAGTGTGTATGTGTGTGCATGCATGTGTGAGTGTGTGTGTGAACATATTGCATGCATGTGTGTAAGTGCACCCATATCCTGCAGTGCCTGCAGAGGTCAGAAGAAGGTGTCAAATTCCCCCTAGAACCGGAGTTACAGGGGGTTGTTACTGCCATGTGGGTGCTAGGAACCTGGGTCCTCTGAAAGAGCAGCTAGTGCTCTTAACCACTGAGTCACATCTCCAGCCCCAGGAGTATACATTAAAATAACAAAGAAAACTATACCAAATACATAAACCATCAATATAGAAATTTCTTATTGTTAGTAAGATACACATGTATTATCCATAATTGAATGTGATATATTTTTTTCAGTAGAAGGGATTGAATCCAGGGCCTCCCGAGTCCCAGAAAAGTGCTCTTGGGCAGAGCCACCTGACTGGGGGATTCTAGGCATAGGCTCTACCCTTGAGCCACACCCCAGCCCCTCACTGAGGGACTCAAGGTAGGGGTTCTACCACTGAGCCACACTCCAGCCCCTCATTGGGGGATTCTAGGCAGAGGCTCTATAACTGAGCCACACCCCAACCCCTCACTGGGGGATTCTAGTCAGGGGCTCTATAACTGAGCCACGCCCCAACCCCTCATTGGGGGATTCTAGGCAGAGGCTCTATAACTGAGCCACACCCCAACCCCTCACTGGGGGATTCTAGTCAGGGGCTCTATAACTGAGCCACATCCCAACCCCTCATTGGGGGATTCTAGGCAGAGGCTCTATAACTGAGCCACACCCCAACCCCTCACTGGGAGATTCTAGGCAGGGGCTCTACCACTGAGCCCAGCAGTGCTTGAACTTTCCATTCTCCTGCCTCCATCTCCCAAGCATCCATCAGCATGGCTGGCTATGTGTGCCCTACTTTCATACAGCTCTCGTGCAGTATGTTTCTTGCGCTAATGTCACATGTTAGAAACACATTTTGCTATACTTGCCAACGTTATGAAGACAATCCACCATGCCAGAATTCCCTCTGCATCCTCCTCTAGCTTCACTTCAGTTCCTGGTCTCTTCACCATAACAGGTAGAATCCCGTCACTCTTCCCAAACTCATCTTCCTCATTCCCAAACCCGTCCTTAGCTTCTTGTCTGTCCTGCCAGACTATGGAATTTTGTCTCAGTAAATACTCCCTTCCCGGGAGAGCAGCACGTGCTAACTCAGACACGTTCTCTGGCTCCTCCTCTTCTGCCCCACAGACTCAGAACAGACCAAGAAACTGAGTTTAGTTAGGGGTTGGCCAGCGAATTTAATGGACTGTTCCTACAGGGAGAATGGGGGAGATCTCCACTTATGGGGTCCCTTGGTGCCCCTTCACGTCCATACCAGGCCAGGATTCTCAGCAGTTCTGCACACCAGGACACCAGCAAGACCCCAGAGAGTCCTGCACACACGCACTCCTGGCTTTTGGGGGGCTTAGTCCCTCCCCCCACGTAAAGTCATTGAAAAGGGTCTGTGGATCCATAGCTCTGCATCTAGTAGCACCCCAGTCTGCGTCTGATGTTCTGGAAAAGTCCGCTCAAAAGAAAGTCTAAATTATGCCACAGACCATCTGTAATTGCAATTGCAGGGGATCCAAAGCCCTCTTTTGGCCTCTGAAGGCATTTTCCAACATGGATGCACTTACATACATGCAGGGAAAACATTTGTCATATATAATATAAATATATAAATAAATATTAAAACAGAGGGGGATGGAGGTTAAAAACACTGGCTGGTCTTTCAAAGGACAGGAGTTCAATTCCCAGTATCCACATGGCAGCTAACAACCAGGGAAATGCAACAGCCTCTTCTGACCTCTGCAGCCTTAAACAACATGGTGCAATACATTCATGCACATAAATTAAAAATAATTAAAAATTCAAACAAGAAAACCAATACAGACAATGATGTGGGGAAAGGGAAACAAGCTGACGGGAGTGCACACTGGCAGAGCCCAGTGGAGTGGAGTGAGGAGGACTCTCAGAAGGCCAGACCCGGATCTGCCACATGAGCCAGCCGCACCTCCCCTGGCCACATGGCGAAGGGCTCTACGCCTTGTGCTGATGGTTCAGTTGTCACACCTGGGAGGAGGGAGACATGGCTGGGGAATTTCCTGTATGGCTTGGCCAGTGGCCATGTCTGTGAGACATTTTCATGATTGTAGAATGATATGGGAGGGTCTGGCCCACCGTTGAGGGTGCCAACCCTTGGCAGGTTGTCGTCTGCTGTATAGGAAAGCAGGCTGAGCACAGGCCAGAGGAGCAAGCCAGTAGTAGTGTTCCTCCACGGTCTGTGCTTCAGTGTTTGTGTCCAGGTTCCTGCCCTGAGCCCCTGTCTTGGCTTCTCTCAAGGATGAACTGTGATCAGGAAGTAAAAGCCAAATAAATCCTTTCCTCCCCAAGTTGTTTTTGGTCAGTGTTTTACCACAGCAGTAGATCAGTAGAAATCAAACTAGGACCATCCTTCTACAGAGATATTTGTTCCTCCTACATGTTCGCTGCTGCTCTGTTCACAATAACCAAGAAAGGAAAGAGCCAAGATGACCATCAACTAATGACTGGATAATGAAAGCATAGTGCATTTACACAATAGAATATTGTCCTGGTTTGTCTTCCATTGCTGTGACAAAACACTCTGACCGACACCAACTTGGGGAGGAAAGGGTTTATTCAGCTTACATCTCCTGGGTCACAGTTGATCACTCAGGGAGCCCAAGGTAAGAACTCAGGGCAGGAACCTGGAGGCAGGAGCTGAAGCACAGGCCATGGAGGAATGCTGTCCACTGGCTTGCTCCTGGCTTGCTCTCTGGCTCATGCCCAGCCTGCCTTCTTATACTGTCACTGCTCAACAATCAAGACAATACACCACAGATGTGGCCACAGGCCAATCCAATGGAGCAAATTCCCCAATTGAGGCTCCCTCAACCCAGGTGTGTCAAGTTGACACTAAAGCTATCCAGCACAATTGACCCCTTGTCAACTTGACACACAAAACACATCACTATTAAACCACCACCTTTCCAGTTCTTATCCCCAAAATATGATGTTAACATGAATCACAACCTAAGACAGTACAACCTCAAAAGCCTCACAGTCCTTAAAATGTCCAAACACTTAAAAGTCCAGTCTATTAAAAGTCTCCTAACTGTGGGCTGCTGCAAAATCCAAAACAAGTACTGTCTTATTTCAAAGGGAAGAATCAGGCACTCTCAAACAAAACCTAAGTCCAGCAAGTAGCTCAAGGCTGGACACCTGGGATCCACTCACGATCTTCTGGGCTCCAAAGGGTCTCGGCAGCTCCCCCTCTCCGACTCTGCCGTCCGTGGCACACTCATCTCGCAGGCCCAGGCCGACTCCATTCTACACCTACCGCTGCTCTTGGTGGTCGTCCCAGGGTACCGGCATCTCCAAAAAGCTGGGGTCGCTACTGAAACTGAGGCAGCACCTTCACCAATGGTCTCTTCTGACCTCTCCTGGTGCAAAGCCTCAGCTTCTCTCCATGACCCCTGCAATCCTGGGGTCTTCACAGCAACCGAGGTGCACTTCCACCAATGGTCTTTCCTGACCTCTCACAGTGCCAAGCCTCGGCTGCTCTCTGTGACCCCCTCAAATTTCAACACCGGAACCATATAGGAGACTCTTACACGTTACCAAGTCCGGCTTCTGGCTCGAGATGGAGGCTCAGGCCCTTTCTGGGTCACAGCTTCTGTGTGCTGACCTTGAAGATATTCTCCCCAGAAGATTTCACCTCAGTGATGCTGGTCTCTTGTTACTTACAGCTGATTTTTCAGCCCCAGCTAACCAGCATCAATTGCCCCAGTACCACAAAAGTTTCACTTCAGGTTCTGGTCTCTTGTTACTTACAGCTGATTCTCCACAGCCCCAGCTGACCAGAACCCACAGATTACACAGTCCTGATGATCTCTGCTCTCCTTTGAAACTAGAAACTTCACAAGCCAGGCCTCCATCTTCTACAACTCCTTCAGCAAAACTGCTCCAAGCTCCACAGCAACGATCTTTAGGCATTCAATGATCTTCCCAGCCCAAAGTTCCAAACGCCTCCACAATCCTTCCCCAAAACACCAAGGTCAGGTCTGTCACAGCAATACCCCACTCTTCTGGTACCAATTTCTGTCCTAGTTTGTCTTCCATTGCTGTGACAAAACACTCTGACCGACACCAACTTGGGGAGGAAAGGGTTTATTCAGCTTACATCTCCTGGGTCACAGTTGATCACTCAGGGAGCCCAAGGTAAGAACTCAGGGCAGGAACCTGGAGGCAGGAGCTGAAGCACAGGCCATGGAGGAATGCTGTCCACTGGCTTGCTCCTGGCTTGCTCTCTGGCTCATGCCCAGCCTGCCTTCTTATACTGTCACTGCTCAACAATCAAGACAATACACCACAGATGTGGCCACAGGCCAATCCAATGGAGCAAATTCCCCAATTGAGGCTCCCTCAACCCAGGTGTGTCAAGTTGACACTAAAGCTATCCAGCACAAATATTATTCAGATGAAAAGAAAAAGGAAATTATGAAAATTTCAGGTAAATGGATGGAGCCAGAAATAATTGTTTTAGAGATAATCATTTTGAGTAAGGTGACCCAGAAAGACAAGTATCACATGTTCTCCTTCATCTATAGCTCTTATCTTTAAACCTTTACTTTTATGTGGGATTTGTTTTGTTTTGAAAGTTCCTAAAAAATTATTTTTATTTTCTATGTATATGTCCTTTCCTGCTCGTCTGTCAGTGCACCCATGCATGCGAAGCTCCCAAGAAGCCAGAGAGGCATCAGGCTCCCGGGAGCTGCAGTTACACTCGGTTGTTATCTGCCATGTGTGTGCTAGGAACCAAATGAAGGTCCTCTGCAAGAGCAGCCAGTGCTCTTAACCCCTGAGCCGTCTCTCCAGCCCCGGTTTCATGTGTTGAATTTGGAGAATGTGTAGCGGCCAGGAGACCAGAAAGAGGGTATAGCTATTGGAAGAGGGGGGCAGAGAGTAAGGAAAGCTTCTATGTTGCTACCCTCCAGCAGGCCCGAGACTTCCTGCTTCCCCAAATCCACCAACATTCTTTCTTTGCCATAATAAACATCTCATACCCCAACTCAGCCTCTGCTGTCGAAGCACCCCCAACCTGACAACTGACCATCACAGCCCATGTCCCTAATCATCACAATCCCAGCCTCTGTCCTACAGACCAGGTCATAGGAAGGCCACAAAGAACAGCTTCCTGTTAGCAAGAAAACGTGAGATTCAGCAGCTACACTGCAAAAAGCTCAGAGTTGGTAGTACCCGTCCCACATGCCACAAGCTGATTTCATACATTTCCATCCTGGATTCCAGGAATGATGACCTCCATCCTCTGCTGAGGACACTCCCAGATGGTGACCTCCGTTCTCGTCAAAGAGGAAGAAAAGCCAGGTGGCCAGTCCTGTGACCTCCCGTCCTGTACTTGATCTCACTGCACAGACAGCTCATGGCCTTCCTGCCTGCCTGCTCCGATCTGGCTCTAGCCTTTCCTGAGTGTGTGTATACCACCTACACCTTGCCGTTATGCCCACCCTACTACATTGGCTGGTCCACCCCCTTGCATCCTCAAGCTCTCCTATGAAATGAGGGATAAGAAAGGAACCGAGCAGAGGCTGAAGAGATGGCTCAGGGGGTAAGGGCACTGGCTGCTGTCCAGAGTGGGTTTCCAGCAACCAACCATTAGCAACTCTAATGCCCAGGGTTCAGATGCCTTCTTTATGGACTCTGCAGGCATCACACAATACTGGTACACTTACACATATGCAGGCAAAACACTCATAGACATACAATAAATTAAACTGAATTAATTAACAAACAAATAAGAAATAAACTGAGTGGATAGAGAGATGGCCCCATAGGTTAAGAGCCCTTGCTACCCAAACAAGAGGAGCTGAGTTTGAATCCAGCACACACATCAAAAGCTGGGTGGCCCCAGGCATGCACTGTGGGGCTAAGGCAGATCATTGGGTTCCTGACTGTCAGCCTAGCTCCAGGTTCAGAGAGAGACCCTGTCTCCAGGGAATAAGGTGGAGAGTGGAAGAACAGGACACCTGACAGCCTCCTTTGGCCTACACACACACACACACACACACACACACACACACACACACCACACAAATAGCTAAATAAGAGTTAAACCCAGAAGCAAAAAGCAAAATGGTAGTTGCCCAGGACTGGGAATGAAAGAAAAAAGATATTAGTCAAAAGATTCAGCAAGGGGAGTAGCCAGAGAGACGGGTCAGTGGTTAACAGTACTAGCTGCTCTTGCGTTCAGTTCCCAGCACCCATATGGCAGCTCACGACTCCCTCTAATCCAGTTCTAGGAGACTGGATGCCATTTCCTGCCTTCTGCAGGCATTGCAAGCATGTGGTGCATTTAGATACACAGGAAAAACACCCATATAAAATAAGAATAAATTTTAAAAATTAAAACCAAATTTTCAGATTGTGTCTCACTATGTAACCATGGCTGACCTGGAGCTCACTGTGTAGACCAGGCCAGCCTTATACTCACAGAGATCTGCCTGCATCTGCCACCTGAGTGTTGGGATTAAAGGTGTGTGCCACATGCCCACCATAAAAATCTTTTTTTAAAGGCCAAGAAACCCTATTCTCAGAGAATGAACTCTGCCCTTGTGATCATATGTTTTTTCCCCCACTCTTTTCCTGTATTTTATTTATTTTAAGTATACGAGTATATTGCTTGCATGTACATAAGAGCACCTACAGCATGCAATGCCCATAGAGGTCAGAAGAGGGCATCAGATTCCCTAGAACTGGAGTTACAGATTGTTTTAGCTGCCTTGTGTGTGCTGGGAACTGAACCTGCATCGGGCTGAAAGAGCAGCTAGGGCTCTTATCTGCTAAGCCATCTCTCCACCGCCCCCTTGCCTATTTTTAAGTCTTATTTAGTTCAAGGCCAGCCTGGTCTATAGAGTGATTTTCCCAGGCCAGCTGGGCTATCGGGAGACCCTGTCTAATTTTTTTAGACAGGGTCTCCCGATAGCCCCAGCTGGCCTGGAACTCACTCTATAGACCAGGCTGGCCTTGAACTCACACAAAACTGCCTGCCTCTGCCTCTCAAGTGCCAGGATTAAAGTGAGTGCCAACACACAACAACCGGCTTAAGACAGTTCTTAGCCACCATTTGAGTGCTGGGAATCAAACCCAGGTCCTCTACAAGAGCAGTTGGCACTCTTAACCTCTGAGCCATCTCTCCAGCCCAACTTATTTTATTTTCTTTTTTTTTTTAAATTTTATTTATTTCTGTATGTGTATGAATATACTGTCTGCATGCAAGTCTGTGCACCCGTGTTGTGCAATGCTGCGGAGGTCAGAAGAGGGTGTCAGATTCCCCTGGAACTGGAGTTCTCTTGGAATCGGAGCTACTGACGGGTCTCAGCCGCCATGTGGGTGCTGGGGATCGAACCCGGGTCCTCTGCAAGAGTGGTCGGTGCTCTCAACCGCTAGGCCATCTCTCCAGCCCCCCAACTTATTTTATTTTCAATGATGGGCATGTATCTGTATATATATGCAGGTGCGCTCAGAGGCCAGAGGAGGGTATCAGGCCCTTGGGATCTGAAGGTGGTTGTGAGCCACCTGACCTGGGTCCTGGAAGCTGAACTCCAGTCCCCTGCAAGAGCACCAGGTGGTCTTAACCACTGTGCAGTATCTCCAGTACCTGCCCCTCTCATAGGCACATACACGTCTCTGGGATGTTCTTTTAGTATGATGTAGGCTGGGTGGGACCCCTCTGAGCAGGTCCATTGTACCAGGTACCACGTGTTTTGATCTTGGCTGAATCATGGATGGAGGATTTGATACCAGCACTGACCTGTAGACTTTCTGGTGTTTGAAACATACATCTGGTCTCAGACAGACATAAGAACTCAAACTCAGGGGCTGAAGTTAGGAGCTTAGGCTGCCCTCAAATGTGAGATTCTCCTCCTGCCTTACAGATACACTCCACCACATTTGGCTTGGATATATCTTCCTTAAAACATGTTAAATTTGCTTATTTTTTTAGGTTTTACTTTTTATGGCATTCGTTTATTCATTTCGTTTTTGAGAGACTCCCACCATCCTCAGCACACATTTGTAAGCCAGAGGACAACTTATGGGAGTTGATCCTCTCCTTCTGCCATGTGGATCCCATGAATCAAACTCAGGTCACCAGGCTTGGCAACAAGTGTTTTTACCCAATGACCCATTTCACCAGCCCCCATTTAGATTATTTTGAGACAGGGTCTCACATAGACAAGGCTGGCCTCAAACTTATTATATAGCCAAGGATGACTTTGAACTTCCAGTCCCCTTGACTGCTGAAATGACATCCATGCATAGACATGCCTGGTATAGATTTGGGGTTGTTTAATTTAAATTGAATTAATCATTTAGTGTATTCATTTATTTATTGTTGTTGTTTCAAGACAGGGTCTCAGCACAGATTGGCCTAAAACTGTCTATATACTTGCATTAGTCACTTTTCTGTTGCTGTGATAAAATATCATGACCAAGGCAACTTAGAGAAGGAAGAGTTGATCTGGCTTATGGTCTGAGAGGAGCAAGAGCATATCGTGGCAGGGGGAGGCCTGGAGGCAGAGGTGGCCAGAGAAGAAAGACAAGCTTTCGGGCTGGGCATAGTGGTCCATGCCTTTAATCCCAGCACTCGGGAGGGGAAGACAGACAGGTACCTGTGAGCTCAGGGCCAGCCTTATCTATAGGGTAAGTTCCAGGACAGCTGGAGGTGCAGGGAGACCCTGTCTCAAGAAGACAATGAAAAAGAAAAAAGGAAAGAAAGAAAGAAAGAAAGAAAGAAAGAAAGAAAGAAAGAAAGGAAGGAAGGAAGGAAGGAAGGAAGGAAGGAAGGAAGGAAGGAAGGAAGGAAGGAAGGAAGAAAGGAAAGAAAGAGAGAAAGAAAGAGAGAGAGAAAGAGAGAGAAAGAAAGAGAGAGAGAGAAAAAGAAAGGAAAGGAAAGGAAAGGAAAGGAAGAAAGAAAGAAAAGAAAGAAAACTTTCACATTCTCAAACAGGCACTGGAAGCAGAGAAAGGCAGGTTAGAAATAGCCATGACCCCAGCGACGTGCTTCCTCCGTGACCCAGCGACGTGCTTCCTCCGTGACCCAGCGACGTGCTTCCTCCGTGACCCCAGCGACGTGCTTCCTCCGTGACCCAGTGATGTGCTTCCTCCGTGACCCCAGCGACGTGCTTCCTCCGTGACCCAGTGATGTGCTTCCTCCGTGACCCAGTGATGTGCTTCCTCCGTGACCCAGTGACGTGCTTCCTCCGTGACCCAGTGATGTGCTTCCTCCGTGACCCAGCGACGTGCTTCCTCCGTGACCCAGCGACGTGCTTCCTCCGTGACCCAGCGACGTGCTTCCTCCGTGACCCAGCGACGTGCTTCCTCCGTGACCCAGTGATGTGCTTCCTCCGTGACCCAGTGATGTGCTTCCTCCGTGACCCAGTGATGTGCTTCCTCCGTGACCCAGCGACGTGCTTCCTCCGTGACCCAGCGACGTGCTTCCTCCGTGACCCAGCGACGTGCTTCCTCCGTGACCCAGCGACGTGCTTCCTCCGTGACCCAGCGACGTGCTTCCTCCGTGACCCAGCGACGTGCTTCCTCCGTGACCCAGTGATGTGCTTCCTCCGTGACCCAGTGATGTGCTTCCTCCGTGACCCCAGCTACGTGCTTCCTCCGTGACCCAGCGACGTGCTTCCTCCGTGACCCAGCGACGTGCTTCCTCCGTGACCCAGCGACGTGCTTCCTCCGTGACCCAGTGATGTGCTTCCTCCGTGACCCAGTGATGTGCTTCCTCCGTGACCCAGTGATGTGCTTCCTCCGTGACCCAGCGACGTGCTTCCTCCGTGACCCAGCGACGTGCTTCCTCCGTGACCCAGCGACGTGCTTCCTCCGTGACCCAGCGACGTGCTTCCTCCGTGACCCAGTGATGTGCTTCCTCCGTGACCCAGTGATGTGCTTCCTCCGTGACCCAGGGATGTGCTTCCTCCGTGACCCAGCGACGTGCTTCCTCCGTGACCCAGCGACGTGCTTCCTCCGTGACCCAGCGACGTGCTTCCTCCGTGACCCAGTGATGTGCTTCCTCCGTGACCCAGTGATGTGCTTCCTCCGTGACCCAGTGATGTGCTTCCTCCGTGACCCAGCGACGTGCTTCCTCCGTGACCCAGCGACGTGCTTCCTCCGTGACCCAGCGACGTGCTTCCTCCGTGACCCAGCGACGTGCTTCCTCCGTGACCCAGTGATGTGCTTCCTCCGTGACCCAGTGATGTGCTTCCTCCGTGACCCAGTGATGTGCTTCCTCCGTGACCCAGCGACGTGCTTCCTCCGTGACCCAGCGACGTGCTTCCTCCGTGACCCAGCGACGTGCTTCCTCCGTGACCCAGCGACGTGCTTCCTCCGTGACCCAGTGATGTGCTTCCTCCGTGACCCAGTGATGTGCTTCCTCCGTGACCCAGTGATGTGCTTCCTCCGTGACCCAGCGACGTGCTTCCTCCGTGACCCAGCGACGTGCTTCCTCCGTGACCCAGCGACGTGCTTCCTCCGTGACCCAGTGATGTGCTTCCTCCGTGACCCCAGCTACGTGCTTCCTCCGTGATCCCAGCGATGTGCTTCCTCCGTGACCCAGTGACGTGCTTCCTCCGTGACCCCAGCGACGTGCTTCCTCCGTGACCCCAGCGATGTGCTTCCTCCGTGACCCCAGCGACCCCAGCGACGTGCTTCCTCCGAGACCCCAGCTACGTGCTTCCTCCACATGACCCACCCCCAACAGCACCAGCAACTAAGGACCATGTGTCCAAGCGCCTGCAGTCTGCAGGACATTCTCATTGTGTAGCTGAAGCTGGCCTGGTACCTACGACCCTCCTGCTTCAGTCTCTCACGTGTTAAGATCACGGGCATACACCACCATCCTTGGATTTGATTTTATTTTAAGTGTAACATTGGGGCTGGAGAGATGGTGCAGCAGTTAACAATGAGTACTGCTCCTGCTAGTTGGGTTCCCAGCACCTATGTCTGGAAGCTTACAACCACCCATAACTCCAGGCTCAGGGGATCTGACATCCTCTTTGGGCCTCTTCAGGCAGCTGTATACCTACTCACACAGACACACATTCACATGAATAAAAGATAATAAACAATTAAATAATGCAATCTATGTGATTTTCCCCACTACTGGCCTAAGAAGACCAGTTTTTAAAGCCAGCAATAGAAAATAATGGTCTCTGCCCTCATGGAGATTGAAGCTGGCTCAAACAACCACACAAATTTGCACCATTGTTTAGATTTATTTACTCTTTATTTATGTGTACATGTCTCTGTGTGAGTATGCACACATGAGTGCAATGCCCTCAGAGGCCAAAAGAGGGCATCATACCTGCCCAAGGTGGCATCACTCATTGTGGGCTGGGCCCTCCCACACTGCTTGACAATCAAGACAATACTCCACAGTTGTGGCCACAGGCCAATCCAATGGAGCCAATTCCCCAGTTGAGGCTCTCTCAACCCAGGTGTGTCAAGTTGACACTAAAGCTATCCAGCACACATCTCTACATATTTACATAGCTAATCTTATCTTCTCTAGACGTCTCTAGACACCCAGTCTCATACATGTCTGGGCACTTGAATTTCTATATGTTGAGTCATGTCTCCAAGTATGCCTATCTATACCCGTATGTATAGGTCCTGTGCCCCTGGCTGTGGGCCTCCCCCCCCAGCAGTCTAGCATCTTCCATCCTCAATATCACTGGTACCCTCACACCTCCTACCCTGGCCCTCCTCCCACCTCCTGATAAGTACCTTGCTGACGACTTTGCACACCCCCATAAGCTCCTTATTTCAAGACCCTCAATAACATCTTCCAAGTCCCCTTTGCTATAACAAGTAACATATGCAATCCTCAGGGAATTAAGGCAGGGACAATGTTCTTTCTTCCTTTTTCAAGATTTATTTTCTTTTTATGTGTGTCTGTGTGCACCTGCATGTGTGTGAGAGAAGACATAAAATTTTATTTATTTTTATGTGTATGTGTCTGCATGTGGTATGTGCATTTAACTGCAGCACCCCCAGAGGACAGAAGGGAAGTCATAGCCTGTATTAACCAAGGCTCTCTAGGGGAACAGAAAAGAATGTATTATTATAATTATTATTAATAATAATAATAAACCCCCTAATAATGCATATTCTCATCAGCCAGGGCATCCCTGAGAGCCAGATGCTGGGGTGTAGACCTTCTTCCCAACCTCTCTCCCTTTCCAGGGAGATTACGGAGTGGCTGGAAAATTCCAGGTTCAGGAAATGCAAATGTCAGGAATTGAGAAGGGATGCTCCACCCATAGGGTGGCAGGAATTGGAGCCAGTGGGGCGAAGTGACAGTCCCTTCCTTGGCATTGGCCTTGGGTAACCAGGACTGCATACATGCTGGACATTTGAGCTGTAATCCAGCCACTCATCCCGCCTACTCAGTGTCTGGCAACCCTCATCTGGACAATGCCCTGTCCCCTGAAAGACAGCAACAATGTTACTAGAAGGTTGAGGTTCAAATCCAGTGCTGTAGAAATCTCAACAAGCTAGGCTGGGCGACCCATTGACACCACTTCAATTAAAGGGCTACTCCCTGTAGCCCCAGCTGTCCTGGAACTTGTTCTGTAGACCAGGCTGGCCTTGAACTCACAAAGATCCGCCTGCCTCTGCCTCCCGAGTGCTAGGATTAAAAGCGTGCGCCACCACTCCTGGCTTCCCAGAAGCATGGCAAATCTCTTCCTGGGAGATCAGCTCCCCGGCTACACGCTTCAGTATTTCCAATCCTAGCACAGGATTCCAGAGGAGATTTTAATTTTTTATTTGGGGTGGCTTTTCAAGACAAGGTCTCCCTGTAGCCCCAACTGGCCTGGAACTCGCTCTGTAGACCAGGCTGGACTTGAACTCACAGAGATCCACCTGCCTCTGCCTCCCAAGTGCTAGGATTAAAGGTGTGCACCACCACACCAGGCGATTTTTTCATCCTTATTTGTTTATTATTACTTTTTTGTTTGTTTGTTTTGTTTTGTCTTTTTGAGACAGGGTCTCCCTGTAGCCCCAGCTATCCTGGAACTCACTCTGTAGACCAGGCTGGCTTTGAACTTACAACAATCCACCTGCCTCTGCCTCAATTTTATTTTTAAGGGATTCTTCCTGTCTGTTGCATTTAGGGTTCATCTGTTGTTGTCTGTCAAGTGTTTTTAGCTGCAGTGTTAGCTCGTTCACTTGTGCTCTTTCTGTTTTTCTTTTTCTTTTTTTTTTTTCTGGTATTTTCAAGACAGGGTCCCTCTGTAGCCCCAGCTGTCCTGGAACTCACTCTGTAGACCAGGCTGGCCTTGAACTCACAAAGATCCGCCTGCCTCTACTTCCCAAGTGCTAGGATTAAAGGCGTGGACCACCACGCCTGGCTTTTTAAATTATTTTTTAAGGGATTCACAATATAAGAGCACAGTTGTTTTCAGATCACATTGACATTGCTCAGTTTGCCATACAATTAGGTAATTGGTGGTAGCATCCACAGATGAGGGATACTATTTGTTGTTTGTTTTTCTGGGACTATTACTTCACTCAGCATGATATCTTCTAGCTCCAGCCATTTACCTGCAAACCTCATGATGTCATCTTTCTTTACTGCTGCATAGAATTCCATTGTGTAGATGTACCACATTTTCTCAATCCACTAGTCAGTTGAGGGGCACTTGGGTTGGTTCCAGCTCCTTGCTATTGTGAAAAGAGCTGCAATAAACATGGCTGTGCATGTATCTCTGCAGTAAGATGAGTCTTGTGGGTACATACCCAGGAGTGGTATGGCTGGGTCAGGTGGCAAGTTCACTCCAAGTTTTCCAAGGGTTCTCCACACTGCTTTCCATTGTGGCTGTACCAGTTTACATTCCCACCAGCAGTGGATGAGTGTTCCCCTTTCCCACAACCTCTCCAGCACTTGGTAACATTTGTTTTCTTGATCCTAGCCAGTCTTGTTGGAATAAGACGATATGTTAAGTGGTTTTAATTTGCATTTCCTTAATGATTAGCTAAGTTGAACACTTCTTAAGATGTTTCTCAGCCATCTCTAATTCCTCACTTGTGAAGTCTCTGTTCAGCTCTTTGTTCCATCTATTGAGTGGGTCATTTGTTTTCTTTCTTCTTTGTTTTTTGAGTAGTTTATATATTCCTGTTTTTCTAATGTAGGTACCCAGGGCTATAAACTTACCTCTTAGGACTGCTTTTAAAGTATCCCATAGGTTTTGTTGTGTTGTATTATCATTGTCATTCAGTTCCAGGAATGCTTTTATTTCTTTATCTCTTCCTTGACCCATTCATTATTCAAGAGTGTGTTGTTTAGTCTCCGTGTGTTCTTGTAGATAGTAGGGGTTATCCCGGTGTTGATAGTGAGCTTTATTGCATTGTGGTCTTATAGAATGCATGAAATTATTTCAATCTTTTATATTGGTGGAGGTTTCTTCTGTGTCCCAGTATGTGGTCAATTTTGGATAATGTTCCATGGGGTGCTGAATAAAAAGTGTATTCTCTGGTATTAGGGTGGAATATTTGGTAGAGGTCTATGAGGTCTGTTTGGTGTATCGTGTCATTCAGTTCAGATTTCTCTCTGTTTATTCTTTGTCCAGTTGACCTGTCCAAAGGGCTCAGTGTGGTATTGAAGTCCCCTACTATGAGTGTACTGGGGTTAATCTGTGCCTTGTGGTCCTGGAGAATTGTCTTTACAAAGTTTGGTGCACCAGAGTTTGGTGCATATATGTTCGTAGTTGTGAAATCTTTATGGTCAATTTTTCCTTTGATAAAAATGTAATGGCCTTCTTTGTCTCTTCTAATTTCTTTTACTTTGAAGTCAATTTTGTCTGATATTAAAATAGCAACACCTGCTTTCTTTTTGGTACCATTTGCTTGGAATATTTTTTTCCATCCTTTCACTTTAAGGTGGTGCCTATCCTTGAAGGTAAGATGCGTTTCTTGTAGATAGCATATTGATGGGTTCTGTTTCCTAATCCAATCTCCCAGTCTATGTCTTTTATTGGGGAGTTTCGTCCACTAATATTTAAGGTTATAACTGATAGATGTGTGTTGCTGCCTTTCACCTTATTATACATTTGCGTTTTTGGTCTAGGCTTCTACTTCTGCAGTTATGCTTTTATTGATTTCTCTTTCTAGGTGCCAGGGGTTGGTTGCTCCTTTCTTCTGTTCTTTGAATTGCTTCAAGTATTCTCTGAAGGGTAGGTTTTCCAGGCATGTATTCTTTCATCTTATTTATGTCATGGAAGATTTTTCTCTCTCCTTCAACTATAATGGACATTTTTGCTGGGTATAGTAACCTGGGTTGGGATCTATAGTCCTTTAACACTGGGAATGCTTTGCTCCATATTCTTCTTGCCTTCATAGTTTTCACTGAGAAGTCAGTTGTAATTCTGATAGGTTTCCCCTTATAGGTCACTTGTTGTTTTTCTCTTGTGGCTTTCAGAATTTTGTCTTTGTTTTGGGTGTCTAGCATTTTAACTATGATGTGGCACGGAGAGTTTCTTTTCTGATCTTGTCTGTTTGGAGTTCTATGTGCTTCTTGTATTGGTATTGGTTTGTCTTGTTTTAGTTTGGGGAAATTTTCAACTATTATTCTGTTGAAGATCTGATCAATACCATTCTCTTGGGATTATACTCCTTCCTCTATTCCTATGATGTGGAGGTTTGATCTTTTATTTTTTTTGGTCTTTTCGAGACAGGGTCTCCTTGTAGCTCCAGCTATCCTGGAACTCACTCTGTAGACCAGACTGGCCTTGAGCTCACAAAGATCTGCCTGCCTCTGCCTCCAGAGTGCTAGGATTAAAGGCGTGCGCCACCACACCCGGCGGTTTGATCTTTTCATAGTGTCCCACAGTTCCTGGTTGTTCCACTTACTTCTTTTTGGCTATTCGGGGTCTTTTGTTTTTCCAAATGAATTTAAGAACTTTTGTTTCCAAGCCTGTGAAGAAACTCTTGGGGATTTTGATTGGGATTGCGTTAAATCTATACAAGAGTTTTGGTAAAATGGACATTTTTACAATGTTAATTTTCCCAATCCATGAGCATGGGAGGTTTTTCCATCTTCTGAGGTCTTCTTCAATTTCTTTCTTTAAGGGTTTAAAATTTTTGTTGTAGAGGTCTTTGGTGTCTTTGGTTAGGTTTGTTCCTAGGTATCTTATTGTTTTTGAGGCTATTGTGAGTGGGAAGGTCTCTTTGAATTCTTTCTCCAGTTGCTTGTTCTTGGTGTAAAGAAAGGCCATTGATTTTCTAAGGTTAATTTTGTATCCTGCCACTTTGCTGAAGCTGTTAATCGTTTCTAGGAGTTTTCTGGTGGAGTTTTTTGCATCCCTTAAGTAAACAATCATATCATCAGCAAATAGGGATAGTTTGACTTCCTCTTTTCCAATTAGTACTCCTTTAATATCCTTTTCTTGCCTTATTGCTCTAGCAAGTGTTTCAAGCACTATATTGAAGAGGAGTGGTGATAGGGGGCAGCCTTGCCGAGTTCCTACCTTTAAAGGGAATGTTTCCGTCATTTCCCCATTTAGGATGATATTGGCTGTGGGTTTCCTGTATATGGCTTTGATTACATTGAGGAATGATCCCTCCAATCCAATTCCTTCTAGGACTTTAAGCATGAAGGGATGCTGGATTTTGTCAAAGGCTTTTTCAGCATCAATTGNGTGAAATTTTCATGGTGAATTTTTCTTTCCTTGATAAAAATGTAAATGTCCTTCTTTGTCTCTTCTAATTTCTGTTTACATTGAACGTCAATTTGTCTGATATAAAATAGCAAACACCTGCTTTCTTTTTTGGTACCATTTTGCTATTGAATATTTTTTTTCCATCCTTCACTTTAAATAGGTGGTGCCTATCCTGAGGTAAAAATGCCGTTTCTTGTAGATAGCATATTGATGGGTTCTGTTTCCTAATCCAATCTCCCAGTCTATGTACTTTTTATTGGGGAGTTTCGTCCACTAATATTTAAGGTTATAACTGATATGTGTGTTGCTTGCCTTCACCTTATTATACATGTGCGTTTTTGGTCTAGGCCTTCTACTTCTGCAGTTTATGCTTTTATATTGATTTCTCTTTCTAGGTGCCAGGGGTGGTTGCTCCTTTTCTTCTGTTCTTTGAATTGCTTCAAGTATCTCTGAAGGGTGGTTTTCCAGGCATGTATTCTTTCATCTTATTTATGTCATGGAAGATTTTTCTCTCTCCTTCAACTATAATGGACATTTTTGCTTGGTATAGTAACCTGGTGGGATTCGGTATAGTCCTTTAACACTGGGAATGCTTTGCTCCATAGTTCTTCTTCCTTCATAGTTTTTCACTGAGAAGTCCAGTTGTAATTCTGATAGGTTTCCCCTTTAGGTCACTTGGGTTGTTTTTCTCTTGTGGCTTTCAGAATTTTGTCTTTTTTTGGGTGTCTAGCATTTTAACTATTGATGTGGCCGGGAAGTTTTTTCTGATCTTGTCTGTTTGGAGTTCTATGTGCTTCTTGTATTGTATGGGTTTGTCTTGTTTTAGTTTGGGGAAATTTTTCATCTTATTCTGTTGATCTCTGATCAATACCATTCTCTTGGGATTATAACTCCTTCCTCTATTCCTATGATGTGGGAGGTTTGATCTTTATTTTTTTTGTCTTTTCGAGACAGGTCTCCTTGTAGCTCCAGCTATCGGAAACTCACCTCTGTAGACCAGACTGGGCCTTGAGCTCACAAAAGATCTGCCTGCTCTGCCTCTCAGAGTGGCTAGGATTAAAGGCGTGCCGCCCACCACACC
This sequence comes from Rhizomys pruinosus, assembly GCA_009823505.1. Taxonomy (NCBI): domain Eukaryota; kingdom Metazoa; phylum Chordata; class Mammalia; order Rodentia; family Spalacidae; genus Rhizomys; species Rhizomys pruinosus. The sequence continues at coordinate 939,156 of VZQC01012024.1, read as the reverse complement.
CGGCGGCGTGTTTGGATCTTTTCATAGTGTCACAGTTCCTGGTTGTTTCCACTTTACTTCTTTTGGGCTATTCGGGGTGGCGTTTTTTTTTTCCAAATGAATTTAAGAACTTTTGTTTCCAAGCCTGTGAAGAAACTCTTTGGGATTTTGATTGGGATTGCGTTAAATCTATACAAGAGTTTCGTAAAAATGGACATTTTTTACAATGTTAATTTTCCCAATCCATGAGCAGGGAGGTTTTTCCATCTTCTGATGTCTCTCCATTCTTTTTTTTTTTTTTTTGCAGACATGGTCACCCTTTAATCCCAGCTGGGGGGGGGATAACTGCTGACCCCACAGACACAAAACGCCAATCAAGCCAAAGACAGCTGGATTAAGAATCAGCTTTGCTGGGGCACCCAGTTCCTACCTGTCTCCTCCTCTATTCCTTTCTGCCTGTCCTCAGGAATGATTGTTGATCCTTTAATCCAGCTGTCTTTGGCTTGATTGGCTTTTGTTTTTTGGCTGTGGGGCAGAGTTTATCCTCCCCAGCCGGTATTAAAGGTGGGGGTTGTGTGACTCTTGATATCTGAAATCTCCTGAGGCCAGTGGAAGGTACTGGGGTGCGGGTGGAAGAGCCCCCCCAATGCTAACTGGGATTTCGAAGAAAATCTGAAGGAGGCAAGGAAAGCAAGCCCTTCAACACAGTGAAGAGGCATTTTAGGACTCACATTGGAATACAGGCAACGAGAAGCCCATAATGCCAGGATCATGAAGAAGAGACAACACTGGAAAGGGCAGGATAATAAAATCCTGGCACCAAGCTCTACCAAACCGTAGGAAACTCCTTCTCCTGCAGTGGGATCCCTCTGGGGATGCCCCAGGACACAGATATCAGAAACACAATTGGGAGCATATTTAAAGAACTACAAGATTATAAAAAGCAAATCAAAGAACTAAGAAAAGAGAATGAAGAACTCAAGAAGGACCTAGAGAGAGAGAATGACAAGCTCCGGAAGGAAGTAGAAACACTGAAAAGATCCCAAGCTGAAAAAGATAAGGAAACCAACCAGTGAAGCAAAGAGCTACAAGAAGAGATTGAGAAGCTCCAAAAAGAAATAGAAATACTAAAGAAATCAGAAGAGGAAATGAAAAAGGAAATCAAACACTCATCCACTCAAGAGGAAAGGAATGGAAAAAGCCTCAGAAGCAGAATGGAGGAAGCAGAACAAAGAATATCAGACCTAGAAGATAACACAGAACAACTAAAAACCTCAAGGAAAGAGTATGAAAAATTTAAAAATACACAAAAGTGGAACAACCAGGAGCTGTGGGACACTATTAAAAGATCAAACCTCTGCATCATAGGAATAGAGGAAGGAGAATCCCAAGAGAATGGTATTGATTAGATCTTCAACAGAATAATAGATGAAAACTTCCCCAAATTAAAAAAGGACAAACTGATACCAATACAAGAAGCACATAAAACTCGCTGGGCTGAGTGCTTGCTTGCCTCACCTGCCTGCAGTCCTGGGTTCTGTCCCCACCACCGGTGTGGTGGCACACACCTGTTGTCCTAGTTTGCTCCCTGTCACGGGGTGATAAAATACTGACCAAAAGCAACATGGAGAGGAAAGGGCTTATTTCAGGATATGTTTCTGGGTCACAGCTGTTGAGGGACATCAGGGCAGGGCTCAATCAAGATGCTGAATGCAGGAAGCCACCAAGGAATACTGCTCACCGGCTGGCTCCCTGGCATGTGCTTGGGCTGCTTTCTCACACACCCTGGGCCCACCTGCCTCAAGGCGACATTGCCCACAGTGGGCTGGGCCCTCCTACATCAATTATCAATTAAGAAAGTGTCCCCCAGTCATGGCCACAGGCTACTCTGATCTAGCCACTTCCCCCACAGAAATGCCCTCAGATTACCCTGGCCTGTGTCAAGTTGACACCTCACTAGACCTGTCACCCCAGTATTTAGGAGGTGAAAGCAGAAGGCTCAGGTGAGGTCATTCTCAGTTACATAGCAAGTTCAAGCCTAGCCTGGGCTACCTTGTCTCAATAACAACAAAAATAATAGTTCTGTGTCTGCTATAGCTGATAGACCACCTCAATAGACAGCAGCAAGGTACTGCATGCATGGTGGCTTACAATGTCACCAGGACAAGCTTGCCATCACAAAGGGTGACAGCAGGAGCCTGCTCCAGCTTCTCATGGGTCGTTCGAGGAGGGACACAGGTGACCCCCACCCCCACCCCCAGCTCCCCAGTGCTCTTAGCAAAGATAAACTTCCTGGACTAAAAAGAAAGTTTTGGGAGCCAAGTGAGATGGCTCAGCAAATAAAGGCACTCATTGATAACCTGAGTTCAATTCCCAGAACACACAGGGTGGAAGAACTGGCTCCCACAAGTTATCGTCTGACCTGCACATGTATGACATGGCACATGTGCCTGTATACACACACAGATAATTAATTTATTTTTGGATAATTTCATACATGAATGCTGTGTTTATACCATTCCCACCCCCCACTCCACTCCCTCCAGTCTCTCCCACATGCCACATGCCCCCTGACTCTCAAGTTCACAATCTCTTCTTTGATAATTATAATTGTTACACAGATGTGCACACATATACAGTCTAACAAGTCCATTCCGTGGTGTCAGTATGTGCATGTGTGCAGGGATGCTCACCTGGGATTGGATCGCCTTCCAGGGAGCTTGCACCGCATTGCCTAGAGGTGGGACATTGTGAAATGTCCCCTGACCATGCTGGCATGTCACAGTGTTGTGGTGCAGGTTTTCTTTAGACAGCTATGTTGTTCAATGATTGACAGTGGCACTGTCATTGTGGGAGTAACAACAGCTGTCTGATTGGACTTAAGGGCTGCTCGATAGGAGGGAACTCATGCCTGTACTATAAACCTGGTCAAATATCTAAGTCTGGAGAGGTCATAGACCCTTGAGGAGAACCTTCCACTGCCATTTCCCTCAGCCAATACACCATCTAACTGTATTATAAAAAATTTTTATTTATTTATTGTGGTGGTTTGAATGAGTGTCCCCCATAGGCTTTAAGTATTCAGACATTTTGTCTCCAGTTGGTGGCACTGCTTTTGGAGGTCTTAGAAGGTGTGGCCGTGCTAGAGGAAGTATGTCACTGGGGGCAGGCTTAGTGAGTTTAATAAGCCTTGTGGTCTCCAATTGCTCTCTCTGCTTCCTGTGCTCATTGCGAGATGTGACCCTCGGCTTGCTGCTCCAGCTCCAGCCGCCATGCCTCCCACCACAATGGACTCTAATTCCCTGGAACCGTCAATCATAAGCTCAAATAAACTCTTCCATTTATAAGTTCCTTTGGTCATGGTGTTTTATCACAGCAACAGAAAAGTGACTAATACATTTATTTTTTGGTCTTTTCAAGACAGTGACTCCCTGTAGCTCCAGCTGTCCTGGAACTCACTCTGTATACCAGGCTGCCCTTGAACTCACAGAGATCTGCCTGCCTCTGCCTCCCAAGTGCTAGGATTAAAGGCGTGCACCACCACGCCCGGTGAAAATTTTAATTTATTTTTATGCATATGAATGGAAGTGCACCACATGTGTGCAGTACCCATGCAGGCCTGAACAGGGAGACAGGTCCCCTGGAACTGGAGCTATGGATGGATGTTAGCTGCCATGTGGGTGCTGGGAAGAGAATCTGGGTCCTCTGCAAGAGCAGCCAGTGCTCTTAACCATTGCACATCTCTCCAGCCCTCTACTCGTCTTAAGCTCTTTCTCTGCACTGTCCCAGGTGCCTTTGCTACTCTTCTGGCTCTACAGCTCTCCAAGATGCACACATCTAAAGATTGGAAGTGAGGATCCAAAGATGTGATTGAAAATGTGTTGCCGGGTGTGGTGGCGCACACCTTTAATACCAGCACTCAGGAGGCAGAGGCAGGCGGATCTCTGTGAGATCAAGGCCCACCTGGTCTACATAATGAGCTCCAGGCCAGCTGTGACTAAAGGGAGACCCTGTCTCAAAAAGACCAAAAGAAAAAGAAAAAGAAGGGGCTGGAGAGATAGCCTAGCAGTTAAGAGCACCGACTGCTCTTGCAGAGGACCCGGGTTCGATCCCCAGCACCCACATGGCGGCTGAGAACCGTCTGTAACTCCAATTCCAGGAGACTCCAGTTCCAGGGGAATCCGAGACTCTCTTCTGACCTCCGAGGCATTGCACGACACGGATGCACAAACCTACATGCAGACAGTACATTCATACACATACAAAAATAAATAAAATTTAAAAGAAAAAGAAAATGTCTCATCTGCTTTTTCTTAGTCTGGGTTACGTTGTTCAGTATAATTTATTCCAGTTTTGTCCATTTCTCTGGTCATAGGGCATGAGGGGCTTGCAAAGTTCCACTTGTAGGTGAAAATTTGCAAGCAGTGGATGACTCCCAGGGGAGGGCAAGTTGGCAAGCCCAATCCTGGAGATTGGGCCCCTTATGTTGTCTGTGTCACAGTGAACAGCCCTATAACCACATGCACGAGGCAGGACTAACTATTTTAGAAGAAGTGGGAGAAGAAGAAGAGGAAGAAGAAGAAGAAGAAGAAGAAGAAGAAGGAGGAGGAGGAGGAGGAGGAGGAGGAGGAGGAGGAGGAGGAGGAGGAGAAAACAGAAGTAGCAGTAGTGGAATTGGAGGAGGGAGATGAGGGAGGAACTAGGAAGAGTTGGAGTTGGAAGTTATGAATAGATACTATCAAAATAAAATGTATTCATGTACTGGCCAAACATGGTTAACATCATTAACCCCAGCACTCAGGAATCAGGAACACACCAGTCCCTATGAGTCCAAGGTCAGCCTTCTCTACATTGATAGTTCTAGGACAGCCAGAGCTACACAGAGAGACCCTGACTCCAAAATAAAATTATTCATGTATGAAGGAAAATAAAATAAGAAAGAAAATTTTTAGAAAAGAAATCTTCTGACACTATATTGATATGAACCCCACACTTAAAAAAGTACTCAATCACGTATAGAAAGGCAAACAATTAACTTCATAGAAGTAAATAGTCAAGTAGTGGCCAGGGCTGTAGCCCAGTGGTAGAACACTTGCCTAGCAGGTACAGTATCAGAGTTTCAACCACAGCATTGGAAATTTAAAATGCACATAAAAGCCTGGAGGGCTGGCTTAGCAGTTAAAAGAACTGACTGTTCTTGCAGAGGACCCATGTTCGGTTCTCAGGACTCACATGGAGGCTAACAACCATCCATAGCTCCAGGTCCAGGGGATCTAGTGCAGTGCCCTCTTCTGATTCCTGCTCAGCCTGGTCTACAGAGTGGGTTCCAGGACAGCTGGGGCTACAGGGAGACCCTGTCTCAAAAAAAAAAAAAAAAGAATAAATAAAAGTTTACATTTTAATTTAAAAAATGCACATGAGGGCCTGTGATACAGCTCCCTGGATAAAGGTGTTTGCTGCCAGACCTGTGACCTGAGTTCCATCCCTTCAACTACATGGTGGAAGGAGAAAACCAATTCTGGAAGAGTATCCTCTGACCTCCACGTCTATGCACACACACACACACGCACACACACACACACACACACACGAACACACTAAATACAATCAATAAATAAGTAAATACATACATACATATATACATGTACTTTTTCAAATCTTTTAGGAGCTGGAGAAATGAGTCAGTACTTAAGAGTACCTGCTGCTTTTCCAGAAGATCCAAGATTTGTTCCCAGCACCCATGTCAGGCAGCCCACAAATGCCTGTAACTCCAGTCTGATCCAGTCCAGTACCTCTGCTCTCCTTTGGCTCCCCCACTCACAGACACATACACATAATTTTAAAACAAAAGTAAAGTGAAAAACCAGAAGTTTATCCATATTTAAACCACTGTGCTGGGGGCTGGAGAGCTGGCTCACCAGTTAAGAGCGCTGGCTGCTCTTGCAGAGGACCTGTGCTCAGTTCCCAGCACCCACAGGCAGCTCACAACCTTCCATAACTATAGCTCTAGAGGATCCAATGCCCTCTTCTGGCAATACACACATATGGTGACTCACATGCAGACAAAATGAATAGACATAAAATATTTTTAAATCCTTTAAAAATGCACATGAATAGTGTTAGACCACAGAAGCTGCTCTGCAAAGAGCCCAGCCTTAACTTCTGTCTGATGCCTCCCCTGAGCTGCTGAACACCAGCGCAGCAGTGCTGCTTCTTTGTTTGTTTGTTGAGACAGGGCCTCACTATAGCTCCAGCTGGCCCAGAACTCGAAATGTAGACCAGGTTGGCCTCCATCTGCCTGTCTCTGCATCCTGTGGGCTAGGACTAAAGGAGAACAAGGAGGGAGAAGGAGGGAGAAGGAGGGAGGGAGAGGAAGAGAGAAGAGAGGAGATGAAGGAGAGGAGAGAGGAGACACAGTTCTTTGCAGGGGTGTGTTAGATGTGGCCCTGTGTCCTGACTGACACCTGTAGACCAGGTGGTCCAAGCAGCTTGCATCCATCACCTGTCTCTCAAGCCCGGGTTAGGAACAGAGACAGTTTTCAACAAGGGCACACAGCCCCCAGCTACCATGGCTAACACAGCAGGCCAGCCACAGGCTCTCTTTCAGTATATTTTTTCATTCTGTTTTGAGACAGAGTCTCGTGTAGCCCAGACTAGCCTCAGGCTCACTATATAATGTAGTGAGGATGTATTAACTCTGATCCTCCTGTCTCTGTCTTCCAAGGGCCGAGATGACAGATATGCACAACCACTCCTGGTCAATGGGATACTGGGCATGGAACCCAGGGTTCTACCAACTCAGCCCCTCTCACTATGTCATTAATCTGTTTCTTTAACATGGGTTCACACAAGATAGCCCTGGCTGGCCTGAAACTCAATAGGTAGACCAGGCTATACAAGAACTCACAGAGATCCACCTGCCTCTGCCTCCCAAGTCCTGATATTAAGGGAATGTACTACTACACTGGCCTCTCAATCCTCAACAAGGAAGATTCTCTAAAGGGCTCTACCCATTGTGTCCTCCAAGGGACAGCAAGCCACAGAACCTTGCCTCACCTAGCGAGATGTTCCTCTTCTGTAAAATGGTGCCACTGAAAACTTGCCACCCGGGACAGGTGCAGAGATGGGCCAAGATCTCATAAGCCACACAAAAGGCATGCACACAATTCATAGACAGTCAAGTCTAGCCTTTGAAAGTGCACAGGAAAAAGACAGCAAGTTGTGTGGACACTGTGTTCTGGGGAGATTGAGTTCCCAGTTATGTTAAGATGTGTTTTTCCTGCTGGGTGTGGTAGCGCACGCCTTTGAACCTAGCACTTGGGCGGCAGAGGCAGGCAGATCGTTATGAGTTCAAGGCCAGCCTGGTCTACAGAGTGAGTTCCAGGATAGCTGGGGCTACAAGGAGACCCTGTCTCAAAAAGACCACCAAAAAAAAAAAAGGGAGGGAGGGCTGGAGAGATGGCCTAGCGGTTAAGAGCGCCGACCGCTCTTACAGAGGACCCGGGTTCCATCCCCAGCACCCACATGGCGGCTGAGAACCGTCTGAAGCTCCAATTCCAGGAGAACTCCAGTTCCAGGGGAATCCGAGACCCTCTTCTGACCTCCGTGGCATTGCACGACACGGGTGCACAGACTTGCATGCAGACAGTACATTCATACACATACAGAAATAAATAAAATTTAAAAAAAAAAAGATGTGTTTTTCCTGCTGTTGCTCTCGAGTCTTTTGTGGTTTCTTGGAAACAACTGAAGGGGGGGGGGGCTGGAGAGTCGGCTCAACCCTTAAGAACCTCTGAGCTGCTGTAGCAGAGGACCTGGGCTCAGTTCACAGCACCCACATAGCAGTTAACCACCACACTTTGGGGCATGGGAGTTCTGGTCTCGGTTGCCATTGATGCACGTGGTGCATTTACATGCACACAGGTAAAATGCTCACACACATAAAATAAAATAAAATCAATAAAAAATGTTTTTAAAAGAAGGAATGGAGTGGGGAGGAAGGACCAGATGTCCCCAACTGTGGGTTACTTTCTAAACTGAGAATACAGTGGCTGAAGATTGGGTTTGTCAAAAACAGTCCCTAAGGGAAAATGAACCTTTATCCAGTACTAGTGGGGATGTAAACTGGTCCAGCCACTATGGAAATCAGCACAGAGGCACTTCAGAACACTAAAAAACTGTATTGCCTCATGACTCAGCTACAGCATTCCTGGGCTGAGACTGTCTCAAAGCAGAAAGGGACCCCTGTACAGCTGACCCCTCCTGCTGGATGCTTCATGCAAGTGCACATGGGCAAACACACACACACACACACACACACACACACACACACACAAATACCCATCTGTGTGTGGTGGGTAATCTTGGTTGTTGGCTTGATATATCTGGGAAGAGGAAACCTCAACTGGGGAATTTTCTCCATCAGATTGGCCATGACCATGTCTGGAAGGCATTTTCTTGATTGAGTGATGTGGGAGTGCCCAGCCCACTGTGAGTAGTGCCACCTGGGCAGGTGGTCCTGGGTTGTAGAAGAAGCAGGCTGAGCTCAGAGCAGAGGAGCAAGCTAGCAAGCAGAGTTCCTCCATGGTCTCGGCTTCAGCTCCTGCCTCCAGGGTCCTGCCCTGGTTTTCAGCCTGGCTTTCCTCAAAGATGGACTCTTGGAAGTATAAGATGCAATGAACTCTTTCCTCCCCAAGTTGCTTTTTGTCCTGGTGTCTGTCTCAGCAATGGAAAGGTCACTGTTTAGTGCTGTGCTATTCAGAATAGCTGAGACATAAAGTCTGGCTAGGTATTCACTGGTAAATGAATGGATAAAGAAAGTACTAGGCATATAAACCAGGAAGAATAAGATGGATGGAACTGGAGATTATCATGTTAAGCAAAACATGTCCAGAATCTAAGGGCATATGTGAAGGGGAGGGGAGAGAAGTAAAAGTAGGATCTATGTGGAAGAGAGTTAAAGAGATAGAGGGATCAAGAGAGGGAAATGGGGTGGAGAAAGACAGCTATTCTATGCTTTCTGCCATGTGCAGAATCTAGATTTAATACTTGTTGATTTAATACACAAAAGCAGAGGGGGCTATTCAGGGAAAGGAAAGGGAGGAGGAACAAAAGGTGGTGATGAGAGTAAATATGGTCAAAGTTCCTGACAAGCCAAGGCACACAGGTCATCCCAGTTCTCTGTGTAGGAAGCTTTCTTTTTGTGCCGAACAGGACCATGCGGCCCTGCTAAGGAGAAGGGGAACACAGTGCCTGCTTTGCGGACACTGTGGGGAACTGACCCCTCTGCCCAGAGGTCAGTCGGTTACTTCTGTAACCTTACCTGAGTGGTACTTCCAACTCAGGCCCTTAGCCTGGAATCATGAGACCCATGTTCCACTCTTGGCCATGAGTTCCCACCTGCCCAGAGACTGCTGAATCCTGGACAGAAATTTCCAGGCTGATGGCTGTTGGCCTATCTTCAGCCTATGTCCACTCACAACACCAGCTACCCAGATTGGTGGTCCACATGGGGACCTCTTTCCAATCCACTGGCCACCCAAACGAAATGCAGGCCTGCCTTGGCCTGTATGCCTGCAATAATTAATAAAAAATGATGGCCAGGAATTCTGTGATGATGTTACTGGGAAACTCAAATTTATTCCTTGCCACAGCCTGCTTTTATAAACTAAATGATGTCAGTTCCCAGAGCCAATCATAGCCCCCCCCCCAACTCCATGCCACTGCACACCGTTGCCCCACCCAGCATCACCCAGCTAGGCCATGTCGTTTGCTCCTCCTTGGGGTGGGGTCAGAGAAATCCCTTGACTCTCATCCACATGGTGCCCTGAGGTGTGCTAGCTGAAAACTAGCCTGCAATTCAAACTGGATCTTCCCACATCTCCCCCTCTTTTATTTTTTGAGAGGCAGACAAGCCCATGGGAGAGGTTGGCATCTATACAGGAACCCGTTCTTAAATATATGATTGTTTAAACCTATCTTGAGTGCTAGGTGGAGGTAGGCCAGACCTAAGATTTTTATCTTTTACATTAAAACAAATTTGTGCTCAAAAACTAACCATGAGGTAATAATAAGTAATAAGTAATGAATACAAGCAACCTTCATATAAAAACAATTTGCAAGCAGCTATGTCCAAACTTATACAGCCTAAGGTCCCCATTATCCAGCATGTTGATCAAATAAGAGTCCAGACTATATTGCTATAGTTTCATAATTCACCCCAATCTCCACAGCCCTTACATTCTATCATGCCCCCTCTTCCACAGATTGTTCCCTAGGCTTTAAGAAAGGGGCACAAATGGGCAAGAAGCAAAACATTCTACTTTCTCTGGAGATGTCGTTTTGGACTCTGATCAGTTCAGGCTGTTTCCTTTCATGGGTTGGCAGTTTAGCCAGGAATAACTTTTTTTTTTTTTTTTTTTTTGGTCTTTTAGAGACAAGGTCACCCTGTAGCCCCAGCTGTCCTGGAACTTGCTCTGTATACCAGGCTGGCCTTGAACTCACAAAGATCTGCCTGCCTCTGCCTCCCAAGTGCTAGGATTAAAGGTGTGCGCCAGTACACCTGGCAGGGATAACTTTTTAATCCTACTAATGAAGCACAAGCAATTAGAAATACAGGCATTAAAACAGTACTAATTATTATGGTAAGTTACTTTGGGGGCATAGACACAGATGTTTAATCCATGAACTGTAGCTTTTCTCTAAAGGATGACAAATTCCTATTGTGACTTATAACATACCCTAACCACTAGAGGATGTAAGCTTGTGGCATCAGCTGTGAATTATTCCTCCAAGGAGAAAGCTAATAGCAATTAGATTTGGGATATACAGACATATGGCTGCCACTGCTGCACAGTATTTCCAGGCAGGTGAGGTGTAGCTGATGCTGATGGAGGAGTCTTGCTTGACTCCAGGAGATCAATATTTGATTTATTATTTTAGTGGCCTTTGGTAACGCTCTCTGGCTTTCCAGAGGCCAACTGTACACTTCCAAGTGAGGTCTCAAAACATCTTTCCCATGCTTGCACCAAGTTTTCGACAGCAGAGCCTTACCTTCTCTATTCTTGCAGGTATCCTAGTTTACAGTAAAAAGCCTTTACATTTTGGGGCTTGGATCCCCTAGCCAACATCTCCTTGGTAGAATAGTCCATTGCTGATATCAGACTCTCTGCATTAATATTTTGCTTAATTTACACAATTTAAAGACTTTACTATTTATTATCTTTTCACAGTTCTGATGTCTATCAGTCATTAAAGAAAGTATTATACCCTGTTTTGTTTCTGTTTTTTTTTTTTTTTTTTTTTTTTTTTTTGGTCTTTTCGAGACAGGGTCTCCCTGTAGCCCCAGCTTTCCTGGAACACACTCTGTAGACCAGGGTGCCTTGAACTCACAAAGATCTGCCTGACTCCGCCTCCCAGTTCTTGGATTAAAGGTGTGTGCACCATGCCTGGCTTTATTACGTTTTATAAGAAATTTACTACTATAGGGCTGGAGAGATGGCCACCGGTTAAGCAGCACAACTGCTCTTGAGAGGACCTGGGTTCGTCCCCAGCACCGACATGGCAGCTGAGAGTGTCTTTAAACTCCCCTGTCCAGGGGAATCTGATTGCCTCTTCTGAACTCCAAGGCATTGACACAACATGGGTGCACAGACCTGCATGCCGACAGTACTTTCATACACATATGATAAATAAATAAAATTAAAAAAAAGGAAATTACTACTATAAAACAGTTGGCTCTATTTACATTAGGGAATGACTCATTCCATCATGTTTTTCTTTGTCTATGAAAAGGAGAGGTAGGGAAATCTCTCATATTTAAACTTTGTGGCACTGGAAGGTAAACTTCATTAGGACACATTATAAACAGTTGTTTCAGCTGGGCTATGGTGGCGCACACACCTTTAATCCTAGCACTTGGGAGCAGAGGCAGGTGATCTTTGTGAGTTCAAGGCCAGTGTGGCTCCACAGTGAGTTCCAGGACAGTCAGGGCTCCAGAGAGACCCTCTCTCAAAAAGACCAAATAAATAATAAAATAAATAAACAAACAAACAAACAATAAATAAACGTTGTTTCCAAATAGGATCCACAAAGATGTTTGGGCCTGTGGGCTTAGGCAGTCTGAGCTTTTCTTCCTTTTCATGTTCCTATGGGCCAACTTCTCTGCTGGTATTCTTGGTATGTCCTGCACGATGCAAAGCTGTATCTCTTCTTTCTCAGCCATTAAATTTGGTGATGTTTTGACCTGTGGGAAAATGCAAATCTTTTCCCCTAGTTAGTTTTAAGATTTAAATTGAAAATTTGACAAAAGGTTTAATATAAACTGTATCCCCCTTTTTAATTTTAGGTTTCTATTTTTTGAGCCATAAAATCTCTAGAAGGCAATTGTATTTCACATCCCATTGGCAGGATCAAGATGTAAATTTTCATTAAATTTACCCACTGTTTTATCATTGGCTGTATGTGTCACTTTGGGAAGTAACAATCCTTATAGTTAAATTATCCTACAAGTAAAAGAAATGTTACAAGATTACTGTGTAACACAAAAATTTTTAGAGAACTTTGTATACATTAACCCAAAGTTGTTATACAAATATAAGTAAACAAAATGAACAACAAAACAAAAAAAATATATACCATTTTTAAATTTTATTTATTTTTATGTGTATGAGAATGTACGCTTGGTGACTAGGTTGCACCCCATGGCGTGCATGCCATGGAGGTCAGAAGAGGGTCGGAGATTCACTGGAACTGGAGTTAAAGATGGTTCTCAGCTGCCAAGTGGGTGCTGGGATCGAACCCATGTCCTCTGCAAGAGCAGTTGCACTCTTAACTGCTCGGCCCCTATCTCCAGCCCCCAATGTATTACCATTTTATTAAATACCTTTTATTAACCAATGATGTTTAATAAGAACTTTTTACTTTATTTAAGTTTTTTTTAATTTGGTGCTATTTTTTTAATTCAATAAATTACAATTGAATGAAATTGTATTTTGAAAATATAGCAAAATCTTTTTTTCATTTTTATTATTCCATATTAAATTTTTCCTTAGGTCAACGATCATTTCTCTATTCGAATCTAGAGTCGTTCCCCTTCCATGACCCCCATCCCACCAAAGTTCTGCACTCCCACCATACAGGTCCTGCATCTCTCTCTGAGTCTCTCCAGAGTTTTTTTTTCAGTTCTTTTCAGTTCTTTTGTTGTTCTCTCCAATGTGTATTGTAGTATATTTATACATACATACATACACACACCCACACACACACACACACACATATCACTTGAATTGGAGGATTTTTTTTTTTTCTTCCTCAAAAGATGTCATGTTTCCTTAATGGTTCCTCCTTGGCAATCCCAAAACAGCCATCAATCTGCACTTTTGCTCCACATGGGGTCTTTCCTTCCCCACATCCCCCAAAATGTTCCCGTAAGCAGGCATCTGTCTTGACCCTGCACTGGCCTCCCATGATACAGCCCAGGAAAGTCCAACAATGGCAGTCTACACTCTGACGCGGCTGACATCCCCTTAGCTGTTTGGTCCATAAGCTGGGTACTTTAGTAGTCCCCATCTGGCATAAGGTTTGGAGTGATTCTTGGAGAGAATGAGTCTTAGTCCATATTAGGAGGTTAAAAAAGCGGTGGTCTCATGTCCTTTGAGGAGTGCCAAAACAGTGGCAGCCACAGAGTAGATGCATCATTGCCAGTAAGAATGGAGCATAGGCCAAACAACAGTACTCATCTCTGTTATTTCTTTCTGTCTTTTTTACTAAGCATCTCAAGTTCTATGTCTGAGTACAGTCGACTCTTTCTCTGGTCTTACTGATTATTTGTATCTGGTTGCAACTTTTCTTTTGGATGCTAAGGCCACACAGTTAGCCCAGATTAACCAAGGTTTTTGTTTTTTCAAGGTCAGTGAGGACTGGTCCTCAGGGTCTTTCTTGGGGTTTTGGGGGGGTGGGGAGAAGGGTGGGGCCCCTTGTTCCTTTCAGCTTTTTATTCACCACTTCCATCCACTCAAGGACAAAAGCAGATCTTGCTAAACCAGGCTTCCATTTTCTTAGCCTGAGCAGATTTTCCTCTTTATAGAGTGGACTCTGGCTGAAGTCCCATCAGGCTCTCCAAGACCTCCTGAACAGGAAGACTGGAGACCCACATCTGTATAGGACATTTCACGAGGTGCCCCCATGCATAATCCCTAAGACTTGGATGACCTCTGAGGGCAAGGCCCAGTTATTCCTTAGGTCCCTCGGCCCCAAATTGGTATGGGTGTTAAATATTGTTGTAAGCACCCCGAAAGGCTAGGTTGCCCCAGCCGATACACCTATATACAGATGTTCCTTTGTCTGAAAACACACTGTATGTTATTTCCCTACCCTTATTTCTTGATTTGCATCTTTCCATTTTAATCCCCATATTACTCTAAAATATGCACACATACCCTCATCATATACCAAAAACCCACGNTGTGTGTGTGTGTGTGTGTGTGTGTATGTGTTTTACAGTGTCTCCCTATAGCCCCAACTAGTTTAGAACTCATTTATGTAGAGCTGACTGACCTCACAGAAACCTGCCTGCCTCTCAAATTCCAGGATTAAAGGCTTGTGCCACCACACCTGGCTTCAAAAAGAATTTTAAGATAGTCTCTCACTAGGACCTGGTTACTGATTAGGCTAGGCTGGCTGGTAGCCTCTGGGATTGTAAGTATACACCATCACACCTAATTTTTATGTGGGTTCATGTACTATATTTATTTGTACCTTTTAACCATATATGTCCCAAGATACATCTCTAAAAGTAAGTCTAACCTTTTTTTGTTTTTTTTGGTCTTTTCGAGACAGGGTCTCCCTGTAGCCCCAGCTGTCCTGGAACACACTCTGTAGACCAGGCTGGCCTTGAACTCACAAAGATCTGCCTGACTCCGCCTCCCAAGTGCTAGGATTAAAGGTGTGTGCCACCATGCCTGGCGTTATACCGGTTTTATAAGAAATTACTACTATAGGGGCTGGAGAGATGGCCAAGCAGTTAAGAGCACCAACTGCTCTTGCAGAGGACCTGGGTTCGATCCCCAGCACCGACATGGCAGCTGAGAGTGTCTTTAACTCCAGTTCCAGGGGAATCTGATGCCCTCTTCTGACCTCCAAGGCATTGCACAACATGGGTGCACAGACCTGCATGCAGACAGTACATTCATACACATATAGAATAAATAAAATTAAAAAAAAAGAAATTACTACTATAACAGTTGGCTCTAATTTACAGTTAGGGAATGACTTCATTACCATCAGGTTTTTCTTTGTTCTATGAAAAGGAGAGGTAGGGAAGTCTCTCATATTTAAACTTTGTGGCACCTGGAAGGTAAACTTCATTAGGACACATTATAAACAGTTGTTTCAGCTGGGCGTGGTGGCGCACACCTTTAATCCTAGCACTTGGGAGGCAGAGGCAGGTGGATCTTTGTGAGTTCAAGGCCAGTGTGGTCTACACAGTGAGTTCCAGGACAGTCAGGGCTCCAGAGAGACCCTCTCTCAAAAAGACCAAAATAAATAAATAAATAAATAAACAAACAAACAAACAAATAAATAAACAGTTGTTTCAAATAGGATCCACAGAGATGTTTGGCGCCTGTGGCTTAGGCAGTCTGAGGCTTTTCTTCCTTTTAATGTTCATATGGGCCAACTTCTCTGCTGGTATTTCTTGGTATGTCCTGCACGATGCAAAGCTGTATCTCTTCTTTCTCAGCCATTAAGTTGGTGATGTTTTGACCTGTGGGAACATGCAAATCTTTTCCCATAGTTAGTTTTAAGATTTAAATTGAAAAATTTGACAAAAGGTTTAATATATAACTGTATCCCCCCTTTTTTAATTTTAGGTTTCTATTTTTTGAGCCATAAAATCTCTAGAAGGCAATTGTATTTCACATACCTATTGGCAGGAATCAAGATGTAAATTTTCATTAAATTTACCCACGCTGTTTATCATTGGCTGTATGTTGTCACTTTGGGAAGTAAACATAATTCCTTTAGTTAAATTATCCTACAAGTAAAAGAAAATGTTACAAGATAATACTGTACAACACAAAAATTTTAGAGAACATTTGTATACATTAACCCCAAAGTTGTCATACAAATTATAAGTTAAACAAATGCAGACAACAATTTACATTTCCAGTTAGCTTACATGTATTACCATTTTTTAAATTTTATTTATTTTTATGTGTATGAATGTACTGTCTGCGTGCAGGTTTGCACACCCATGTCGTGCAATGCCATGGAGGTCAGAAGAGGGTCGGAATTCCCCTGGAACTGGAGTTAAAGATGGTTCTCAGCTGCCAAGTGGGTGCTGGGGATCGAACCCAGGTCCTCTGCAAGAGCAGTTGGCACTCTTAACTGCTAGGCCATCTCTCCAGCCCCAAATGTATTACCATTTTTATTAATACCTTTTAACCAATGATGTTTAATATAGACATTTTTACTTTTATTAAGTTTTTTTTAATTTGGTGCTATTTTTATTAATTTTCAATAAATTACAATTTGAATTAAAATTGTATTTTGAAAATATAGCAAAATCTTTTTTTCATTTTTTTATTATTACCATTATTAAACTTTTTCCATAGGTCACACATCATTTCTCTATCGAATCTAGAGTCGCTTCCCCTTCCATGACCCCCATCCCACCCAAGTCTCTGCACTCCACCATACATGTCCTGCATCTCTCTCTGAGTCTCTCCAGAGTTTTTTTTTTCAGTTCTTTTGCTGTTGTTCTCTCCAATGTGTATTGCTATATTATATACATACATACATACACACACACACACACACACACACACATATCACTTGAATTGGAGGATTTTTTTTCTTCCTCAAAAGATGTCATGTTTTCCTTAAGGTTCCTCCTTGGCAATCCCAAACAGCCATCAATCCTGCACTTTTGCTCCACATTGGGGTCTTTCCTTCCCAACATCCCCCAAAATGATTACCAGTAAGCAGGCATCCTGTCTTGATCCCCCTGCACTGGCCTCCATGATACAGCCCAGGAAGTCCAACAATGGCAGTCTACACTCTGACGAAGCTGACATCCCCTTAGCTGTTTGGTCCATAAGCTGGGTACTTTAGTAGTCCCCATCTGGCATTGAAGGTTTGGAGGATTCTTGGAGAGACATGAGTCTTTAGTCCATATTAGGAGGTTAAAAAGCTGTGTCTCATGTCTTTGAGGAGTGCCAAAAGCAGTGGCAGCCACAGAGTAGATGCATTTGCCAGTAAGAATTGGAGATAGGCCAAACAACAGTACTCTCTCTTTATTCTTTCTGTCTTTTTTACTAAGATCTCAAGTTCTATGTCTGCAGTACAGTTTCTCTGGTCTTACTGATTATTTGTATCTGGTTGCACTTTTCTTTTGGATGCTTAAGGCCACACAGTTAGCCCAGATTAACCAAGGTTTTTGTTTTCTCAAGGTCAGTTGAGGATCTGGTCCTCAGGGGTCTCTTGGGGTTTTGGGGGGGTGGGGAGAAGGGTGGGAGCCCCTTGTTCCTTTCAGCTTTTTATTCACCACTTCCATCCACTCAAGGACAAAAGCAGGTCTTGCTAGACCAAGCTTCCTTTTCTGAAGCATGAGCAGATTTTCCTCTCTTTAGACTGGACACTGGCTGAAGTCCCATCAGTGGATCTCCAAGACCTCCCTGAACAGGAAGACTGGAGACCCACATCTGTAGGACATTTCAAGAGGTGCCCCCATGCATAATCCCCTAAGACTTGGTTGATCTCTGAGGGCAAGGAACAGTTATTCCTTAGGTCCCTCGGCCAAATTGGTATGGGTGTTAAATATGGTTGTTAAGCACCCAGAAAGGCTAGGTTGCACCAGCCTATTACACCTATATAAAGATTGTATCCTTTGGAAACAAACTGTATGTTATTTCCATACCATATTTCTTGATTTGCATCTTTCCATTTTAATCCCATATTACTCTAAAAGATGCACACATACCCTCCATCATATAGCAAAAACCCAAGGTCTGAAAATAAATGTTAGGTCAGCTCTAGAACCTGTTTAGGGATTCACAATGCAAGAGCACAGTTGTCTTCAGATCATGAGGAATATAACATTAACTTAGCTCAGTTTGTCCCACAATCAGGCACTTGGTACTAGCATCCACAGTTGAGGGAGACCATTTGCCACTTGTTTTTCTGGGATTGTGTTACTTCACTTAGCATAAAATCTTCTAGTTCCATCCATTTACCTGCAAATTTCATGATATCTTTCTTTTCTGCTGCATAGAACTCCATTGTGTAGATGTACCATATTTTCTCTATCCACTTGTCAGTTGAGGGGCATTTGGGTTGGTTCCAGCTCTTCACTATTGTGAAGAGAGCTGCAATAAACATGGTTGTACATGTATCTCTTTGGTAGGAAGAGTCTGATTGATATATTCCTAGAAGTGGTATGGCTGGGTCAGGTTGTAGGCTCATTTTGAGTCTTTTTTTATTTAATTTTATTTATTTCTGTATGTGTATGAATGTACTGTCTGCATGCAGGTTTGTGCACCCATGTCGTGCAATGCAGCAGAGGTCAGAAGAGGGTGTCGGATTCCCCTGGAACTGGAGTTCTCCTGGGCAGTTAAGAGCAACGACCGCTCTTACAGAGGACCTGGGTTTGATCCCCAGCACCCACATGGCAGCTGAAAACCATCATTTTGAGTCTTTTAAGGGTTCTCCATACTGCTTTCCATAGTGGTTGTACAAGTTTGTATTCCCAGCAGCAGTGGATGAATGTTCCCCTTACCCCATATCCTATCCATCATTTAATATCATTTGTTTTCTTTCTTAAAGATTTTTTAAATTTTAATTTAATTTATTTATGTGTATGAATGTCCTGTCTGCATGTAGGTTTGTGCACCTGTGTCGTGCAATGCTGCGGAGGTCAGAAGAGGGTGTTGGATTCCCCTGGAACGGAAGTTCTCCTAGAATTGGAGTTACAGACGGTTCTCAGCCACCATATGGGTGCTGGGGATCGAACCCGGGTCTTCTGCAAGAGCAGTTGGTGCTCTTAACTGCTAGGCCATCTCTCCAGCCCCCATTTGTTTTCTTGATCCTTGCCAGTCTTATCAGGGTGAGATGATATCTTAAAGTGGTTTTAATTTGCATTTCCTTAATTATTAGTGATGTTGAACACTTTTTAAGATGTTTCTCAGCCATCTCTGTTTCCTCACTTGCGAAGTCTCTGCTCAGCTCTTTACTCCATCTTTTGAGTGAGTCATTTGTTTCTTACTTCTTTGTTTTTTGAATAGTTTATATATTCTGGAAGTTAATGCTCTGTCAGATGTATCAGCAGTGAAGGTTTCCTCTGTGGGTTTTCTCTTCACTTCCCTGACTGTTTCTTTTGCTGTACAGAAACTTTTGAGTTTAGTAAGGTCCCACTTGTCAATTGTTGAGCTTATTTTCTGAGCAGCTGCTGTCCGATTTAGAAAGTCTTTTCCTACACCTATGTCTTGTAAGTTGCTGCCAACTTTTTCTTCTATCACATTCAGAGTTTTGGGTTTCACATTGAGGTCTTTGATCCATTTGGAGTTGATTTTTGTACAGGGTGAGAGGTAAGGGTTTAATTTTATTTTTCTACAAGTGGTGATCCAGTTTTCCCAACACAATTTGCTGAAGATGTTGTCTTCCCTCCATTGAGACTTTTTGGCCCCCTTGTCAAATATGAGGTGACTGAAATTGTATGTGCTCAAGTTTGGATCTTCAGTTTTGTCCCATTGGTCTACAGGTCTGTTTTTGTGCCAGTACCTGGCTGTTTTTATGACTATAGCCCTGTAGTATAGTTTGATGTCTGGTATAGAAATCCCCCCTGTATTGCTCTTTTCACTCAGGGTTGCTTTGGCTATATCGCGGGTCTTTTGTTGTTCCATATGAAATTTAAGAATTTTTTCCAGCCTGTGAAGAATGTCCTTAGTATTTTAATTGGAATTGCAATGAATCTGGTGTGTTATTTGGGTTAGTATGGAACATTTACATTAATTTTCCAATCCATGAGAATGGAGGTCTTTCCATCTTCAATCTCCTTCTTCAGGGAGCTTATAATTTTTGTAGTAGAGATCTTTGGTGGTTTTAGTTAGGTTTATTCCTAGGTATTTTATTGTTTTTGAGGCTATTGTGAGTGGGAAGGTCTCCTTGTATTCCTTCTTCAGTTGCTTTTTGTTGGTGTAAAGAAAGGTCACTGTTTTTTTCTAGGTTAATTTTGTATCCCACCACTTTACTGAAACTTTTAATCATTTCTAGTTTTATGGTGGAGTTTTTAGCGTCCCTTAGGTAAACTATCATATCGTCTGCAAAAAGGGATAGTTTTACTTCCTCTTTTCCAATTAGTATTCCTTTAATTGCCTTTTCTTGCCTTATTGCCCTAGCCAGGATTTCAAGCACTATAGTGAAGAGGAGTGGTGACAGGGGGCAGCCTTGTCGGGATCCTACCTTTATGAGGGATCCTTCTAACTTTTCTCCATTTAGGATGATGCTGGCTGTGGGTTTCTTATATATGGCTTTGATTATGTTGAGGAATGATCCTTCCAGTCCAATTCCCTATAAGACTTTAATCATGAAGGGATGCTGGATTTTGTCAAAGGCCTTTTCTGCATCAATTGAGATGATTGTGTGGTTTTTGTCCTTCAGTCCATTTATGTGTTGTATGATATTTACTGATTTTTATATGTTGAAACATCCGTGCATCTCTGGTATGAATCCAACTTGATCATGGTGACAAAAACAACAACAACAACAACAAAAAAAAAAAAACAGTGCTGGACGTGGTGGTGCACGCCTTTAATACTAGCACTTGGGAGGCAGACACAGGCGGATCTTTGTGAGTTCAAGGCCAGCCTGGTCTACAAAGTGAGTTCCAGGACAGCCGGGGCTACAGGGAAACCCTGTCTTGAAAACACCAAAAAAAAAAAAAAACCCAAAATCAAAACACCAACTTGATCATGGTGAATGATCTTTTTGATGTGGGTCTGTATATGGTTTGCAAGTCTTTTGTTGAGAATTTTTGCATCTGAGTTAATTAATGTGATGGTTCTGTAGTTCTCTTTTTTGGTTGCATCCTTGCCTGTTTTTTGTATTAGAGTGATGCTGGCTTCATAGAAGGAATTTGGGAGCTTTCCCTCTGTTTGTATCCTTCTGAACAGTTTTTGTAATAATGGTTGTAAGTCCTCTTTAAATGTTTTATAGAATTTTGCTATGAAATCATCTGGACTTGGGCTTTGTTTAGTTGGGAGGTCTCATTACATTTTCAATGTCTTCATATATTATGGGTCTGTTTAAGCTGTCAATCTCCTCTTGGCTTAGCTTTGGTGATTCCCTGGATTGCAGATATTCATCCATTTCTCTTAGTTTTCAAATTTAACAGAGCACAGGTTTTTGAAGTATTCCTGTATGATTGTCTGGATCTTTTCACTACCTGTTGTGATATTTCCCTTTTCATCATGAATTCTATTGATTTGGAGTTGCTCTTTCTTTCTTTTGGTTAACTGGGCTAGGGGTTTGTCTATCTTGTTTTTTTCTCTCAAAGAACCAACTTTTGGATTCGATGGTTTTTTTGTATTGTTTTCTTTGTTTCTATTTTATTAATTTCTGCTCCAATTTTTATTTCTTCCTGCCTGTTACATTTAGGGTTTATTTGTTGTCTTTCCAGTGTTTTTAGCTGCAGTGTTAGCTCATTTATCTGTGCTCTTTCTGTTTTTTTTTTAATTTTATTTATTAATTTTTTTATGTGTATGAATGTATTGTCTGCATGTAGGTCTGTGCACCTGTGTTGTGCAATGCCGCAGAGGTCAGAAGAGGGTGTCAGATTCCCCTGGAACTGGAGTTCTTCTGGAATTGGAATTACAAATGGTTCTCAGCCGCCATGTGGGTGCTGGGGATCGAACCCGGGTCCTCTGCAAGAGTGGTCTGTGCTCTTAACCAGTAGGCCATCCCTCCAGCCCCTCTTTCTGTTTTTTTAATGGGAGTACCCAGGGCTATGAACTTCCCTCTTAGAACTGCTTTTAAAGTGTCCCATAGGTTTTGCTGTGTTATACCGTCATTATCATTTAGTTCAGGAATGCTTTTATTTATTTCTTTACCTCTTCCTTAACCCATTCATTATTTAGGAGCATGTTGTTTAGTCCCCATGTGTTCATTTAGGTAGCAGGACTTATCCTGGTGTTGATATTGAGCTTTATTGCACTATGGTCTGACAGAATGCATGAAATTATTTCAATTTTTTTGTATTTATTGAGGTTTTTTCTGTGTCCCAGTATGTGGTCTATTTTGGAGAATGTTCCATGTGGTGCTGAGTAGAAAGTGGATTCTCTGGTGCTTGGGTGGAATATTCGGAAGATGTCTGTGAGGTCCATTTCCTTTATTGTATTGTTCAGATGTCTCTCTGTTTATTCTTTGTCCCATTGATCTGTCCAAAGGGCTCAGTGGGGTATTGAAGTCCCCTACTATGAGTGTGCTGGGGTTAATCTGTGCCTTGAGGTCCTGTAGAGGTGTATTTACAAAGGTTGGTGCACTGGAGTTTGGTGCATATATATTCATGACTGTGAAGTCTTCATGGTTAATTTTCCCTTTGATAAGGATATAGTGGCCCTCATTTTCTCTTCTAATTGCTTCTACTTTGAAGTCTATTTTGTCTGATATTAAGATAGCAACTCCTGCTTTCTTTTTAGTACCATTTGCTTGGAATATTTTGTCCCATCCTTTCTCTTTAAGTTGATGCCTATCCTTAAGGGTGAGATGGGTTTCTTGTAGACAGCATATTAATGGATTCTGTTTCCTAATCCATTTTCCCAGTCTATGCCTTTTGATTGGGGAGTTTAGCCCATTAATATTTAAGGTTACAATTGAGATGTATGTGTTGCTTCCTTTCACCTTATTATCTGTTTGCATTTTTTGTGTAGGTTTCTACTTCTGCATTTCTGTTTTTATTAAATTTTTCTTTCCAAGGTGCCTGGGGATAGTTGCTCTTCTCCTCTGTCCTTTGAATTGCTTCAAGTATTCTCTGAAGGGTTGGTTTTCCAAACATGTATTCTTTCATCTTGTTTATGTCATGGAAGATTTTTCTCTTTCCTTCAACTAGAATCTACATTTTTGCTGGGTATATTAACAACCTGGGTTGGTATTTATAGTCGTTTAGCATTGGGAATGCTTTGGTCCACATTCTTCTTGCTTTCACAGTTTGTGCTGAAAAGTCAAGTTACATATAAGGTTTTCTCTTATATGTAACTTGTTGTTTTTCTCTTGTGGCTTTCAGAATTTTGTCTTTGTTTTGAGTGTCTAGCATTTTAACTATGATATGGCATGGTGTTCTAGTTTGTCTTCCATTGCTGTGACAAAACACTCTGACTGATACCAACTTGGAGAGGAAAGGGTTTATTCAACTCACATCTCCTGGGTCACAGTTCATCACTCAGGGAGCCCAAGGCAAGGACTCAGGGCAGGAACCTGGAGGAAGGAGTTGAAGCACAAGCCCTGGAGGAATGCTGTTCACTGGCTTGCTCCCTGGCTCATGCCCAGTCCACCTTCTTATACCGTACACAACCACCTGCCCAGGGTGACACCACTCATTGTGGGCTGGGCCCTCCCACACTGCTTGACCATCAAGACAATACTCCACAGATGTGGCCACAGGCCAATTGAATGGAGCCAATTCCCCAATTGAAGCTCCCTCAACCCAGGTGTGTCAAGTTGACACTAAAGCTATCGAGCACACATGGGGAGCTTCTTTTCTGGTCTGGTCTATTTGGTGTTCTACTTGCTTCTTTTACTTGTGTGGGTTTGTCTTTTTTAATTTGAGGAAATTTTCCTCTATTATTTTGTTGACAAGCTGATCAATACCATTTTCTTGGGATTCTGCCCCTTCCTCTATCCCTATGATGTGAAGGGTTGATCTTTTCATAGTGTCCCACATTTCCTGGTTGTTCCACTCTTGTGTATCTTTTAATTTTTCATAGTCTTTACATGAGCTTTCTAGTTGTTCTGTGTTGTCTTCTAGGTCTGATATTCTTTTATCTGCTTCCTCCATTCTGCCTCTGAGGCTTTTTCCCATTCTTTCCTCTTGATTAAATGACTGTTCCATTTCCTTTTACATTTCTTCCTTTGTTTTCTTTGCTATTTTCATTTCCTTTTGGAGCTTCTCAATCTTTTCTTGTAGCTCATTGGTTTCCTTTTTCATTTCAGCATGGGATCTTTTCAGTGTTTCCACTTCCTTACGGAGTTTGTAATTTTGTCCCTCTAGCTCTTTCCGGAATCTGTCATTTTCTCCTTTTAGTTCTTTCTGAAGTTTGTCCTTGTCTCCCTCTAGGTCCTTTCTGAGTTTTTCATTCTTTCCCCTTAGTTTTATGGTTTCTTTGAATATATCTGTGATTGTTATTTTTGGATCTGTGTCCTGGGCTACCTCTAGGAAGATCCCATTGTAGGGGTCCTCTGCTGGCTCTGTACAGTTTGGTGTGGAGTTATTCTGTGCATTTCCCATATTGTTCTTTCATTGTGCTCTTGGCATGTAGTTAACCTTTTGCCTGTATTCTGATGCGAATCTTGAATGCCTCTTCACCTTGTTGAAGGATTGCTTTCCTTGATTCCTTCGGGTGTATTGTATTCTCTTTATGAATGGAGTGTTGACTTGTCTAGGTTTTAGGCTTCCAATTTTGGTTATATGTTGGAAGGTATACTTCACTTTTCCCTTTCTATTCTGCAAGAGCTGGGTGGGTAGCAACCCGGATAACACCTTCTGAGCACTGTTGCCAGCCTCTGTTGCCAGCCACTCTCTCCTGAGTTCCAGTTGGGGGGTTCCAGTTGGCGGGGGGGGGGTTAGGTTGCTTGCTACCCTCCACCCCCAGCTGTACGGGTAGCAGTCTGTGTTCAAACCTCAGCTCCTAGCTCCCAGAGCCCTCTGGGCCAACCCACCCTGTCCACATGACCCACCAGTCCACACATACTCCACCCTCAGCTGCTGCTCAGGCAGCACGTAATCCATCCCCAACTGCTTGGGCAGCAGTCTGTGTTCTAACCTCAGCTCTTAGCTCCCAGAGCCCTCTGGGCTGACCCACCCAGTCTACATGACCCACTGGTCCACACACACTCCCTACTTTTCTTTTTCATTGTCAAAACTTGTACTTGCTGTTGGTCACTGTCCATACTAGTTTTTATAAGAAAGCCTGGGCTACCTGGTGTTCTAGTCACAGAAGATAACCATCCCCCCACCCCTTCTCACTTTACCTTTGTCACAGTTTGTAGAAAATGAGGACCTACTCAGGGGTGGGGATGTCAACATTTCCAGGGACTTAGGAGTCTACAACCAGCAGTGACCAGAGGGCAGTGAGCCACTCAGAGGGCAGATGATCACCATCCTGGTGTCTATGTGGAGACACTGACTGGTCACATAGGATCACGTGGGCTGACCAGGGTGAGGTAGGACTGTCCACCGGACTATGAGAACTCAATGAGGGAGGCAGCATGATACATGGAGGACTAGAGCCCCTGCTAGCAGCCTGCCTCAGAATGGCCCACCTCTTTAAACAACATCTAGGTTTCCCAATGCTTTTTGCACTTACAAGATGTAAGTCACTAATGTGATTTTAGTGAAAGCAACTGGTGATAATTCAAAGATAGGTGACTGCCCCAGTGTACCCAAGACTTTGAAATCAGGAGTTAGCTTATAAAAATACAGGTCAATATACTAAATACTAGACAAAGACCTGGTATGTAGGATATTTAAAAATACATTTCTCTTGGAGCAGCACCAAAAATAGCCTTAGTTTCTGAATTACCCGTGTCAAGTTTTTAAGTATAGGTAAGTTGAAATTACTTCTGATGAAAACCTCAAACCCCAGGAAATCACTAAAGATGCTTCCAAACACTTTCAAATACATTTTGACATCAAGGTCAGGAGGCCACTTGGAAGAACACTGTGAGGAGTACAACAGAATTTCTCTATCGAGACATCTGATGTCCATTCTGTATTATGGAAATATTTTACATCTCACACAAATGAGGCACTGGTACTTAGAACACTAGGGAGTTACTAGAAGAACCATTAAGACGGAGGTGTAGAGTTTGTACAACCTTCCACAATTTCAAAGAGGTAGTGATAGATGCTTGACCTCCTGGCGATGTCAAATGCCATTTCCTCAGAGTTGTTCTTCAGCCCCAGTTTGATGTAGTGGTTCATCAAGAGGAGTTCCAGGGTATCCTTGCTGTCTCTGTTCCCAGCGGCAAGATGCAAAGGGGTCAAGAGGCCTTTTTAAGCATTAATATCTGCATCGTGCTGGAGTAAGAAAGAGGCCACTCTGGTGTTATTCCACTTACAAGCACTGTGCAGAGGTGTCCAGCCATCTTTGGTCACTGCATGAACATCCGCCCCCTGTGCCACCAGCTCTCGGACAATGTCTAGGTGTCCACTGTAGTCTGGTTGATGAAGAGGGGTATAGTCAGACTCATCCCTTGTGTTCAGCTGAGTGGCCTTTTCAGAAAGCAGTCTCTGCACTGTAGCAAGCCGATTCTTTTCAGCAGCCCAAAGCAGCAGCTGGCTTGGGTCTGTCTCCATCTTCTTCTCCTGCAGTTGACACCAAGTCAACGACATCTTCGTTACTTTCATCTTGCTCCTTATCTTCATCAGAATTGACTACCCAGATACTCTGAGTGCCAGTGGGAATCAGGTGCCCGCGGGTTTCCAACAATTCAAGTTGGTTTAACTGTTCAGAAAAGTCCAAACACCTGTCCGGGTCTGGTTTTCCATCATCATTTACTTTGTCTTTTTCCATTTTTACTACTATTCTAAATAAAAAGCATTTCAAATGCTAGGGGATAATCTTTGTAGAGTGAATTATGTCTGCATTGTTTTATTCATTCAGATCTTCCACAGCCTCTGCTGCCAGCCTCCCACACTCCTTACTTTTACTAAATTTTAAAATACCATATAATATGTAGACAAAGTTTGGGCAAATTTGGATACTTGTTAAACACACATCAATTAGATGTACATTGTTCCTTAAAATTCTTTCACTAGACTGTGATTTCAGAGACATCAAGTCCATTAACTTATATTATTTATTTTTATTTCTGTATAAATCTCTACTGAAATACCTCTATATAAATATAATATTTATTTTAAACATCTCACTATAAAACTTATAAGGTGGGTTTATAACAATCATTTTTCTTTCAGTCCTTGGAGGTGGTTTGTCCAGGCCTGGCACAAAAACCTGTTTTAAAGATGTTTTACCTAGTTGTTAAATGCTCTACAATACACATTTAACCATACTTTAAATTATATCTAAAATAAAATAAGATTATTTCTTTTTTTTTTTTTTTTTTTTTTTTTTTTTGTCTTTTTGAGACAAGGTCTCCCTGGAGCCTCAGGCTGTCCTGAACTCACTCTGTAGACCAGGCTGGCCTTGAACGCACAAAGATCAGCCTGCCTCTGCCTCCTGAGTGCTAGGATTAAAAGATTATTTCTTAAAACCAATTTATTTCCTACGACACTTTAAGAATTTATTCAAGTTTTTGTCTTAGGCATTGAAGGAGCGCAACCAGAAGGTGGTAGCATACACCCATAAAATACTTAACTGTTACAGCACCCATACAATTTTATTAGTAATTTTTAACCAAGACAAGTAAATTACACAAATGTCCATAGAAATTTAACTATATTAATAGAGCTACATCCGAGCTGAAGGGGACAGTTCCAGCTCAGAGGCTTTTTAGAATTGTATAAATACATATTAACATTTACATAAACCCAATTAAAGATTATTAACACCAAAAAGTATAAACCAAGTTTTGTATAGGTTGAATCTGTTAACAGTGATTTATAGTCGACTTTTTAAACACGGGAGTTTAGAAAGTTATAGGGGTTAAAACAAGTACTCACATCCATACATACACATGTGTGAGCACACACAAGCATACACTGAAAGGCAATGAGTTAAAAAACTATTTCGCTGGGGCTGGAGAGATGGCCTAGCAGTTAAGAGCACTGACTGCTCTTGCAGAGGACCCAGGATCGATCCCCAGCACCCACATGGTGGCTGAGAACTGTCTGTAACTCCAATTCCAGGTGAACTCCAGTTCCAGGGGAATCTGACACCCTCTTCTGACATCTGTGGCATTGCACAACACGGGTTCACAAACCTACAGCAGACAGTACATTCATACACATAAATAAATAAATAACATTTTTTAAAAACTAAAAAAAAAACTATTTTGCTGACCATACCAAAGTCTCCATCTTAGACAAAAGGGAGAACTGCCACCTACCATAAAAATTTCTGCAGGAAGACTGTGTAAGGATCAGGCTTTTGAGATAACAGTTACAGGGACCAGATAACCATCTTCCCACAAGCTGCAGGAAGACTGTGTAAGGATCAGGCTTTTGAGATAACTGTTACAGGGACCAGATAAGCATGTTCCCACAAGCTGCAGGAAGACTATGTAGGGATCAGGATAGACATGTTTTTTGAAATAACTGCTGCAGGTAGTCAATGTAAAGCCCAGATAAGTATGTTCTCATAACCCAACAATCCCAGGAACTATATGTCTTTGACAACCCAACAATCCTTGGAAATATACCATGAATCGTTTCCCCCTTCACCCCCCACCCTCAGGGCTCATGCAAGCCCACCAAACCTACAGCCTACCCTGGAGAATGTTTTTGCTGAGTTATACAAGCCCACCAATCCTGTAATGCCAAGGCTTGGAAACCCCCTGCTTGTGATCTTTCCCTTTAAATTGAGTGCTTGTAAGGAGCCTCGGGCTCTCCCCAGTCCTGCTGCGCTTGTACTGGAACAGCCCTGGCTTAAGCTAGTTAATAAAAAGATTCTCTGCCCTTGCATCAGTGTCTGTCTCCTGGTGGTCTTCAAGGGTCTTGGATTCAGGATATAACAACACAAACATATGCACAAAGGAAAAAAGGTTGTGAGACCAATCTATGGGAAGGAAGTTACATTATTGTCTTGTACTCAATGAGAAAACTCATCTCCATAATTAAGGTTGGGTTTAAGTCTTCACTGAAGTCTGTCTCCTGAGTATTGGAATCAAAGCTGCACCTTTAAAACACAATGAGAGGCTGGAGATATGGCCTAGTGGTTAAGAGCGCCGACTACTCTTGCAGAGGACCTGGGTTCGATCCTCAGCACCCGCATGGTGTCTGAGAACCATCGTTAACTACAGTTCCAGG
Source organism: Rhizomys pruinosus (assembly GCA_009823505.1). Lineage (NCBI taxonomy): Eukaryota > Metazoa > Chordata > Mammalia > Rodentia > Spalacidae > Rhizomys > Rhizomys pruinosus. The sequence goes on along the minus strand of VZQC01012024.1, from coordinate 909,980 downwards.
GGAATCCGATGCCCTCTTCTGACCTCCGCAGCATTGCACAACACGGGTGCACAGACCTAGATGTAGACAGTACATTCATACACATAATAAAATAAATTAAATTAAAAAATCTAAAACGCAATGAAAATGAACCACTGCTCCAGGGCAAGAGTGCCAGAGAGGGCTTTAGGGCTTCCCAGTCACACACAAAATACTGTAAAGTCAGCCCTTCCCCCACCTGTTTCTGGAGCTGGAGAGGGGCACAGAACAACAAACCTTGGACTAGATTAACCAGAGTAATTACAAACAGCTACAAACTGATAAGTGTAACAACTTCATTTTGGTTTTGGTACTTTCAAGGCAGGGCCTCCCTACAGTCACAGTTGGCCTTGAGCTCACTCTGTAGACTAGGCTGTCCTTGAACTCACAGAGACCCACCATGGCTTCCTGAGTGCTAGGATTAAAGGTATGGGCCACCACACCTGGCCCCCACAAGCCTGGAATTTACAAGCTCAATTTGCATCACAGAAGAGTGGCCTCAAGAAGGAGATCCTGGAGGAATTTTAGCAGACAAAAAGAAAACCCCAGCAGAATTAAGCATTGCAAAGACACTATTTACAGAAAAAAGGTATTTAAGGAGAACCTTTAAAACACACTTAAACTGTAGCTGGCTTTTCACAAACTTCCATGCAACCTGTGCTGGATAGCTTTAGTGTCAACTTGATGCTCCTGGGTTGAGGGACCCTCAATTGGGGAATTGGCTCCATTCGATTGGCCTGTGGCCACATCTGTGGAGTATTGTCTTGATTGTTGAGCAATGTGGGAGGGCCCAGCCCACAATGAGTGGTGCCACCCTGGGCAGGTTGTTGTGTACCATATAAGAAGGCAGGCTGGGCATGAATGAGCCAGGGGAGCAAGCCAGTAAACAGCATTCCTCCATGGCCTGTGCTTCAGCTCCTGCCTCCAGGTTCCTGCCCTGAGTTCCTGCCTTGGGCTCTCTGAGTGATGAACTGTGACCCAGGAGATGTAAGCTGAATAAACCCTTTCTTCCCCAAGTTGGTGTCAGTCAGAGTGTTTTGTCACAGCAATGGAAGACAAACTAAAGCAGAAATTGGTACCAGAAGAGTGGGGTATTGCGGTGACAGACCTGACCTTGGTGTTTTGGGGAAGGATTGTGGAGGTGTTTAGAACTTTGGGCTGGGAAGATCATTGAATGCCTAAAGATTGTTGCTGTGGAGCTTGGGGCAGTTTTGCTGAAGGAGTTGTAGAAGATGGAGGCCTGGCTTGTGAAGTTTCTAGTTTCAAAGGAGAGCAGAGATCATCAGGACTGTGTAATCTGTGGGTTCTGGTCAGCTGGGGCTGTGGAGAATCAGCTGTAAGTAACAAGAGACCAGAACCTGAAGTGAAACTTTTGTGGTACTGGGGCAATTGATGCTGGTTAGCTGGGGCTGAAAAATCAGCTGTAAGTAACAAGAGACCAGCATCACTGAGGTGAAATCTTCTGGGGAGAATATCTTCAAGGTCAGCACACAGAAGCTGTGACCCAGAAAGGGCCTGAGCCTCCATCTCGAGCCAGAAGCCGGACTTGGTAACGTGTAAGAGTCTCCTATATGGTTCCGGTGTTGAAATTTGAGGGGGTCACAGAGAGCAGCCGAGGCTTGGCACTGTGAGAGGTCAGGAAAGACCATTGGTGGAAGTGCACCTCGGTTGCTGTGAAGACCCCAGGATTGCAGGGGTCATGGAGAGAAGCTGAGGCTTTGCACCAGGAGAGGTCAGAAGAGACCATTGGTGAAGGTGCTGCCTCAGTTTCAGTAGCGACCCCAGCTTTTTGGAGATGCCGGTACCCTGGGACGACCACCAAGAGCAGCGGTAGGTGTAGAATGGAGTCGGCCTGGGCCTGCGAGATGAGTGTGCCACGGACGGCAGAGTCGGAGAGGGGGAGCTGCCGAAACCCTTTGGAGCCCAGAAGATTGTGAGTGAATCCCAGGTGTCCAGCCTTGAGCTACTTGCTGGACTTAGGTTTTGTTTGAGTGTGCCTGATTCTTCCCTTTGAAATAAGACAGTACTTGTTTTGGATTTTACAGCAGCCCACAGTTAAGAGACTTTTAATAGACTGTGAACTTTTAAGTGTTTGGACATTTTAAGTACTGTGGGGCTTTTAAGGTTGTACTGTCTTAGGTTGTGATTAATGTTAACATCATACTTTGGGGATAAGAACTGGAAAGGTGGTGGTTTAATAGTGATGTGTTTTGTGTGTCAAGTTGACAAGGGGTCAATTGTGCTGGATAGCTTTAGTGTCAACTTGACACACCTGGGTTGAGGGAGCCTCAATTGGGGAATTGGCTCCATTCGATTGGCCTGTGGCCACATCTGTGGAGTATTGTCTTGATTGTCGAGCATGTGGGAGGGCCCAGCCCACAATGAGTGGTGCCACCCTGGGCAGGTTGTTGTGTACCATATAAGAAGGCAGGCTGGGCATGGGCCAGGGGAGCAAGCCAGTGAACAGCATTCCTCCAAGGCCTGTACTCCAGCTCCTGCCTCCAGGTTCCTGTTTTGAGTTCCTGCCTTGGGCTCTCTGAGTGATGAACTGTGACCCAGCAGATGTAAGCTGAATAAAGCCTTTCCTCCCCAAGTTGGTTTTGGTCAGAGTGTTTTGTCACAGCAATGGAAGAGAAACTAGAACACAAGCCAGTGTTGGTAGGCCAATTCCTGGGTAGGGAGTTGCCTCCATAACCCTAGCCAGCCTAGAACTGTGTGGCAATGCAACTGTGCACCTCAATAGAAGTCTTGCAGCAAAAGCTTGCTCCACAGGCATGCCCATCCTCCCTGCCTCTGTCCCTGCCCCCATGATCTTTGCCACTTGAACTGTGGCCAGAAGGTGGAAGCTGGGGCTTCTCTTAGGGGCTGAAATTGAGGTTGCAGGGTAGGTTCTGAGCCCATTGAAAAAGGCTCTAGAAATCAAGTGGACGGGAGAGGAAAGGGTCCTCTCTCACAATTTCTCTGAATACCCACAACCTGGGAAGGCTGGGGAAGCAACAGATGCCCCCAATCCAAGGAGGCCAAAATGGTTTCTAGGGGCTCCATAAAGGTGTCCCACTGAATGGGTGAAAACCCACAAGAGAGTGCAGGCCTCCCAAAGTCTATCAGAGAAAGGGTCTCTGGTGCACAGGCCAAGTCCCCATCAGTGCCACCCACAGGTGCACCAGCAGAGTTAACACAAGAATTCCCTCTGCCTCCATCCTTAGTCTGTGCCTTCATTGATTTAGAGATGCTAAACTTTCTCCATGCCACAACTTGAAACACAATAGCTACAGCAACCCACAGCACACAGTCAACAAATACATGCCATACATCAAAAAACAATTCCTCCCGAACACAGAGCTTCCTTAAAGGTATCATTTCCCCCCCAAAAAAGGTATCATTTCCCATCTTGCAGAGATTCTAGCTTACCAAACTGGTCTCCATGCCCCACGTTGGTGGTGCCAGATGTCAGAAGCTTTCTTTTTGTGCCAAACAGGACCACATGGCCCTGCTAAGGCGAAGGGGAACACAATACCCGCTTTGCGGACACTCTGAGGAACTGACCCCTCAGCACAGAGGTCAGTCGGTTACTTCCATAACCCAACCTGAATGGTACTTCCACCTCAGGCCCCTAGCCTGGACCCATATGTGTTCCACTCTTGGCCGTGACTTCCCAACTGACCAGAGGCTGCTGAACCCTGGAAAGGAATTTACAGGCTGATGGCTGTTGGCCTATCTTCAGCCTATGTCCACTCACAACACCAGCTACCCAGATTGGTGGTCCACATGGGGACCTCTTTCCAACCCACTGGCCACTGGAACAAAATTCAGGCATACCTTGGCCTGTATGCGCACAATAATTAATTTAAAAAACATGATGCCCAGGTGTTCCGTGAAGATGTTGTAAAGAGGGACCAGTTATAAGGCAACAAGATAGACTCCATTTTTCTATTTTGTGGAAATACACCATCTGAGAAACAGCCCCCATCCTCAGATTCCAGGAGAAACCACAGAATATCTCAGTAGCTAACAGGGAAGGACCAAATGTTGTTTGTTGAAAATAACTAACGGGGAAAGACTGAAGTTAAATATGTTTGCTCTTCCGCCAGGATGTACTCAGTGAGTAAAATCTGCCCCCCATGGTGCCACCAAAGCTGCCAGGTGGCCCTGACTATCAGTCTAAAAACCATGCTTCCTCAGTCCCTATGAATCAATAACAAAATGCCAAAACTGGAAAATTCCCCATTTGCAGTTTTTCCTTTTAAAAGACCCCCCCCCCCCCCTCTCGGA
>VZQC01012024.1:873928-904382 GCA_009823505.1 Rhizomys pruinosus | reverse complement strand
AAAAAAAAAAAAAAAAGAAGAAAGCATGTGTGAGTGTTGGTAATTCCCACGTGCAAGGAAATTACACATGTGTATATGGCTATTGGTAATTTTCCACCTGAAGTAAATGACATGGGGTTAGAAAAAAATAAATACCTGGTAGCTGTCTCCATTAAAATAGTTCTTGGCATTGGGCAGGTCCCCAAGGGACTCACAGCTCCTGGCCACAAAGGGGTGTGCCATGCACACAGTTCTGGCTAGAGAGTGGTGCTTAAGGTCCCTGCCTTAGTCCCAATCCCATCTGGTCAGTGGGCTGGGCCTTAGGTGTGAGTGAGAGTTGTTTTTTGAGTAAAAGTTTGAGTAAAAGGATGCATCAAGCATATTCATATTTGAGCCAGTAAGAGGCATATGGGCTAGATAAATGTGAGTGTTTTAGATGGCAGGGGCTTATTGTCCCTGTATTGGGAGGAGATGTGTAGATGTTTTCTAGGCAGAGAATTGTGGAAAGGCTAAACAAGGGATTGGAATTGTGCTGTTTTTTCTGATGAAAGAAGGGAGAAGCCTATTCTGAGTCTCTGATGAGGAAAAAGGCAGATGAGAGATTTTTGTGATGCATCAGCCAGGGCCATTTTTCACCTCTCACCACCTGCACTAGACTCTGGATCCAGACTCCAGCAGGCTTATCTGGGAAGGTGACCACCTTTGTCTTTAATGACCAAGTAGGGTGCCTGTTAGTAGCTGTGAGAAGCAGGCTGCTCCATGAGTAGAACCTTGGTTAAGCATGTATTTACGAAAATCTACCCAGATGGTTTTAAAAATGTAAAGACCATTACTATAGAATTTCTGAGTCAGAAACAAATAACTGACCCAATTTAATCCTAAATTAAAAATAGGAAAATTTACCTCACAGCTAGACAACCTCCGTGCTGTATAAACTGTGAAGTTTAAACTGTAGTTATGCTGACTGTTATAAACTTAAGAGTCATATTTTACTCTGATTTAAGTTTTCATCCCTAATTTAGAGTTTTCATCAAGATGTTAAAGTTTTGGGTTTAAAGCTAGTCAAACATACTTGTTTTACAGAACTGTTTAAATGAATAGGCTTGTATCTAATGCTAATGATTTACTTGATACCAAGTTGAGTCACAAGTGAACTGTCATGTGAGTTAAAACTATTAAACATTCCCTTTTATTATTCTTAGAAGATTCACTGGCTTCTTTTCATAAGCAAAAAGTACCTCTTCTTAAAAGTGCACTTTGAAGATGTTTTACTTTTTTTCCATTGAGTTTGAGTTAAGAGCTGCTACCTTGTAACAGATCAGTATTAACATCTAGTTGGTTCACCAGGAAAACAGAGGCTGACCATGGGGCTCTCCATGTGGATGCTGGTCACACTGACTGATGGAGAAGGTATTTTTTTGTGGCATTGAGGTGGCAACCTCAGAGACATGTAAAAACAGAATTGAATTTTTTTAATTTACTTATTTTTGTATGTGTATGAATGTACTGTCTGCATGTAGGTTGGTGCACCCGTGTCGTGCAATGCCACGGAGGTCAGAAGAAGGCATCCGATTCCCCTGGAACTGGAGTTAAAGACGGTTCTCAGCCACCATGTCAGTGCTGGGGATCGAACCCGGGTCTTCTGCAAAAGCAGTCGGTGCTCTTAACCTCTAGGCCATCTCTCCAGCCCAAGACTGAATTGAATTTTAAGCTAATGTGAAATCTTGACAGAGAAAGTTTTAATAAACGCTTTAGAAGTATTTAAAATAGTCTTCCATATTTCAAAATGTAAAATGTAACACGACAGATTTTATGTACTGACATTGTGTCTGGGAAGGAAGGGCAGACTTTAGCCCCTTCACAATTTGCTGTTGGAGGCCTAACAGGCTACTTGAGTCCTCATAAACATAGTCTTTGGCCCAGAAGGAAAGTTTTAAAAGTTGCTGTATGAAGCTGTTTGTCATTGACCATTTGCATCCCTTCATTGACCATTTGCATCCCTGCCATAAAGCAAGTGACATGGTTGTCTGGGTGGATATAGAGGGTGTTTAGTCCTGAGATGTTTGAAACTAAGAGCTCAATTTTTATTGAGCATTTTTGTGATTTTTCAAACTATCCCCCATTTATACTAGTGTAATTAAGATAACTGTCCCACCGGGCGTGGTGGCGCACACCTTTAATCCTAGCACTTGGGAGGCAGAGGCACGCAGATCTCTGTGAGTTCGAGGCCAGCCTGGTCTACAGAGTGAGTTCCAGGACAGCCAGAGCTACAGGGAGACCCTGTCTCGAAAAAACAAAAACAAAAACAAAAAAGATAACTGTTCCATCTCATTACATGGGAAATAAATGTTAATTACTTAGTAAATCTGCACAATTAAGGGTTAATCTGTTTATGAATGTTATGTCTCATGGTATTTAAAAGGATATAAAAAGTAAAAAATGTTAAAAAGGTATTTTTAGTAAGGATTTATTTAAAGATGATTAAAAGTCTATGCGAGTAATAAAAGTCTGAGGAGGTTTGTCGTGACAGGTAAAAAGGACACTATATAAATAAGCTTAAATTTGTAAGGTTCAGTCAACTAGTTTAAAAATCAGAATGTATACCTAGTATATGTTTGTTTAAGAGTGTTCAGTTTTTGTCCAAGCTTTATATGCATATCGCATGGCTTCCCCTGCAATCTCTTCCCTTCAGTGAAATAGCCTAAGTACCTTTGATATTGTCAGTTCTTTAATTATTATATATAATTCTGTTTTTCTTTTTTTAATTTTTATTTATTTATTTTTGTATGTGTATGAATGTACTGCCTGCATGTAGGTTTGTGCACCCGTGTTGTGCAATGCCGCGGAGGTCAGAAGAGGGTGTCGGATTCCCCTGGAACTGGAGTTCTCCTGGAATTGGAGTTACAGATGGTTCTCAGCTACCATGTGGGTGCTGGGGATCAAACCCAGGTCCTCTGCAAGAGCAGTCGGTGCTCTTAACTGCTAGGCTATCTCTCCAGCCCTATAATTCTGTTTTTTATCACTTTTTAAAGTATTTTAATAAGTTCACAGTTTTAGAACCAGAGGTGCAAGACGTCATCTCAGTCTTGGCAGTGCAATTAATCAGAGCTGCATGTTTTAAATAATATTTCTAAAGGTGTCTCTTTTCCAATGCATGTGACTGTACAACCACTAGGATAAAATCTTTGGAAGAAATGTGTGGATAAATGTGTGCATGTGTATGATATTGTTAAACAGCATATTAAGATCTGTCTGTGTATGATTGCAATGCATGTGCCTCTGCTCGGTACAATCATTATAAAGTGTCATCACCAAATTTATTTATTAGAACCTTATTTATGAGTGTATGCATGAAGTACTGTTCACTTTTAAGAATTCTATAATGTAAGTATGGCATATACAAGAAATTGTGTTCCACCTCCGGGTACTATAGACCTTGTTACAGCCTTAAGTGAAGCAGACACGTATAGAGTTATCCATACATACTAAAATTGTTTTATATATCTGTTATACTTTGCACATGTTACTTTTAATATTTTTAAGAGAAATTAGGTTTTACTTTCAGTGACCACACAGACAGTCCGAATGTAACCAATTTGGGTGAGCCCTAAGTATTATCTGCCTGCTGCTGGTATGTGACAATGCCCCCCCCCTTCCTTTCCCTTTTCAAAGCTATAATTCAAAATCTGGGGACAAGTGACATGGCCTTCATTTGAGAAGGTGCTGGTTTTAACCTCTTTATTATATTGGGTTTGTTTCATTGCCTATGTTAGAACCTTCTGCCTTGCATTGTTTAAATCATTGTACTTTGAGTACCTAAATGAACTTCATAGACCTTAAAGAACAAATTGTGGGACTTACTGCATAGGTTTAATGTCAACTTGGTACACCTGAGCTGAGAAACCTCAATAATTGCCTTCATTGGACTGGCCTGTGCCCATTGTGGGCAATGCCATTCTGAACCAGATATTTCTATATTGTAAACAATAAGCTGAACATGAGCCAGCAACACAAGCCAGTAGCATCCTTTCCTAGCCCGTGCTACAGCTACTACCACCAGGCTCCTACCATGAGCTTTTATTATTAGTTAGAATATTTTGCCACAGCAATTAAAAATTTATTAATAGTGCTTAAGTCAATGTTCAAGCTTTACTTAAGAGTTATATGGTAATTAAAGTACCAAATTAATTCAAATAATCCTCTTGGAGGTTTAGCAACCACACTTAGAGCTTTAATCTATTTTGGCAAGAGGGATTTGAAGGGACAATACTTTGGCCCCTACCCTCTGAGGCCAACTTGGGTAGTAGGACCCTGCTTCTGCAACTTTGTAAATGTCCTGTGGCAGTGAGTCACCAGTCGTCCTGGGCCAGGGAGGTCTTGGAGATTCACTTAAAAAGGACTTCATCCAGCCAGTGTCCAGTCAAGGGAGGAAAGTCCATACAGAGGAGAGACTCCTCACACTTCAAAGGGAAGCTCGAGTCAAGCAAGGCCTGACTTTGTCCTCACATAGATGGAACTGGTGAAGAGAGCCAGGCGCAAGACCTGAATGACCCCCTAAGGACCAGAACCTCAACTGACCTTAACACCAAAACAAACTTCATTTATCTGAGCTAACTGTGTAATCTAAAGAAGAGAAAATGAAATAGCTTATTACCAGAGATATAGGTGAGAGACCTACTGTGCCAAGTTAGGAATCTACTGTGTCATATTAGAAAATATCTCAGAGGGGGCTGGAGAGATGGCTTAGCGATTAAGAGCGCCAACTGCTCTTGCAGAGGACCCAGGTTCGATCCCCAGCACCCACATGATGGCTGAAAACCATCTTTAACTCCAGTTCCAGGGGAATCTGACACCCTCTTCTGAACTCCGTGGCATTGCATGACACGGGTGCACAAACCTACATGCAGGCAGTACATTCATACACAAAAAAAAAAGAAAAAAAAAAGAAAATATCTCAGAGATAGATAACAGATTTAATGCTCCATGCCAGAAAATACCTCCTTTTATATTCTCACGATTATGGCTCTCATTCCAGAACTCTGTGTACTAAAACTTTTTTCCAATTCCTCAAAGCAGGGTACGGGTCCTCTCTCCTTCTGCAGACCCTAGGCAGGGGTCCTCCAATTGCTAATGCACCCAGCACTTCAAGAAAATTTGGCTCAAAAAACTAGATTCTATCTTCCTGAACCAGCTGCATGCAGTCCAAAAGAAGACAGTTTGGATGGACTTGTTACCTAAGGGAAAATTCACACTGTGACTATCAAAAATTCCTGGAAAGCAGAAACTGAGTCCAGACAGCATGGACAAATAAACAGAAGTAAAGACAAATAATGGAACCCCTCATTGAGAGATTCCAATGGACTTTTAAGTTGGACATTTAATTCGCCCTGTTCCTCTCTTGGTTCCCTGCCTAGAAGATGTACCGAGCTACTCTCGCCTTCACAGGCATTGGCCAAGGATTTTGTTCTCTCTGTAACTATACTTCTTGGGGGTCTTTTATTTTTTTTTAATTTTTATTTATTTCTGTATGTGTATGAATGTACTGTCTGCATGCAGGTGTGTGCACCCGTGTCGTGCAATGCCGCAGAGGTCAGAAGAGGGTGTTGGATTCCCCTGGAACTGGAGCTCTCCTGGAATTGGACCCTGAGCAGGTACCCCAGTTGCTACCTCCTATGCCCCTTTGCATCATGGAAGAAGTCAGAGCGGTCGGCCCTCCAATTCCCTCTTGGCAATTGGGGTAACCTCCTCAGAGGGTATGTGTTAAAATTAGGAGCTAAAAGATTTGCTAGGCAGTTTAGGGTCAAGACCCCACCCCAAAGAGCCAGTTTCTTAACTCACTTGTCAGTTTTATTGACCAGTAGGTCCTTGCATCCTAAACTGACTGACGGTCTTCATGAAAGAATGATTAGGATCCATACGACTGATGGCTCTCAGGTTGGCCCACATCAGACTTGACCAAAATGGTATAAATAATAATTATTCAGACAGGAAGCCATATGATGATGTCATCCAAATGGACTAAATATCTTTTTTTTTTTTTTTTTAATTTATGTGTATGAATGTACTGTCTGCATGTAGGTTTGTGCACCCGTGTCGTGCAATGCCGCGGAGGTCAGAAGAGGGTCTCGGATTCCCCTGGAACTGGAGTTCTCCTGGAATTGGAGTTTCAGACGATTCTCGGCCGCCATGTGGGTGCTGGGGATCGAACCCGGGTCCTCTGCAAGAGCAGTCGGTGCTCTTAACCGCTAGGCTATCTCTCCAGCCCCATGGACTAAATATCTTAAAGAGACCAAGATTGGTCTCTAGAGTACCCACAGGAATGGGGGAATGTAAAGAGGGACCAGTTATAAGGGAACAAGATAGACTCCATTTTTCTGTTTTGTGGAAATACACCATCTGAGAAACAGCCCCCATCCTCAGATTCCAGGAGAAACCACAGAATATCTCAATAGCTAACAGAAAAGGATCAAATGTTGTTTGTTGAAAATAACTAACAGGGAACGACTGAAGTTAAACATGTTTGCTCTTCCGCCAGGATGTACTCAGTGAGTAAAATCCCTCCCCACCATGGCGCCACCAAAGCTGCCAGGTGGCCCTGACCTATCAGTCTAAAAACCATGCTTCCTCAGTCCCTATGAATCAATAACAAAATGCCAAAACTGGAAAATTCCCCATTTGCACTTTTTCCTTTTAAAAGACCCCCCCCCCCCCGCTTCAGAACCGCTTCTCCCAGCCTGCTGTCAGGAGGGTGGCAGTCCAAGCTCAGCTTGAATTAAAAAAACTCTTTGCATTTACATCAGAGCTGTGTGTCCTGGTGGTCTTTTGGGGGTCCCAGAGATCTGGGCATAACAATGTTACTTGGAAATTCAAATTTATTCCTTGCTACAGCCTGCTTTCATAAACTAAATGACGTCAGTTCCCAGGGCCAATCATAGCCCCCCCCAACTCCATGCCACTGCACACCGTTGCCCTACCCAGCATCACCCAGCTAGGCCATGTCATTTGCTCCTCCTTGGGGTGGGGTCAGAGAAATCCCTTGACTCTCATCCACATGGTGACCTGAGGTGTGGTAGCTGAAAACTAGCCTGCAATTCAAACTGGATCTTCCTACACCTCTGGAGGAGGAGGCAGAAGGATTAAGAGTTCAAGTCATCCTTGGCTATCATGGAATTCCAGACCAGCCTGGATTACATGAGACCCTGTTGCAAAATAACAAAGTCAGGGCACTGGCAAACTTCCTCTGCTCTTGCAGAGGACACAGCTTCAGTTCCTAAGACCCACATGGGGCTTCTCATCTGGCTGGAACTCCAGTTCCAAGGCATCTAATGCCCTCTTCTGGCTTCCACATGCATTGTACATACATGGTACATGGTACACTTACATAGATGTAAGGAAGACACTCATACACATAAAGAATAAAAATTTTTAATTAAATCCCAGTGATAATATAACATTAAAAAATGGGGCTGTAAAGATGGCTCAGTGGTTAAGAGACAATGGCTGCTCTTGCAGAGGATCCAGGTTTAAGTTTCCAGCACCCACATGGTGGCTAACAACTGTCCATAACTCCAGTTCCTGGGAATGTAACATCTTCTTCTGACTTCCTAGGACATTACATGACATGGGTGCACTTACATGCACCAATACACTCATATACATAAAATAAAAATAAAACTCAAATTTTTTTTTAAATCTTAAAAAATAAAGCAAAGACAGGACATTATAAAACTGGGGGACCACGAAATTGTTCTATATTTTATTATGATGGTGATTATCTACAGATGAACTAAACTTATAGAAATCTTCCTTAAATAGACTGAAGTTCACTATGCAGAAAACATACCTCAACTTTAAATTCAAAAGAAGGGGAGGCAATCTGGAGAAATATCTCAGAAATGAACAGCACTTGCTGCTGCATAGTCCTGAGGACAAGAGCTCAGATCCCAGCATCCACATGGCAAGCCAGGCATACCTCACACGTCTATAAATGCAGCTTCAAGAAGGGCAGAGACAGAAGCATTCTTTGGCTTCTGGGTCTTCATTCGCGGCTACTTGGTCCACGAATGAAGCCAAGAAAACATGCGCTTCAGGCCCAGGGAGAGACCCTGCCTGAAGGGAATAGGAGAGTGATAAAGGAGGATGCAGGTGCCCTCTTGTGGCCTTCATGCACAACTGTATACAGAAACACACAAATTTTTTTGGTTTTTTGTTGTTTTTTGTTTTGGGTCTTTTTGAGACAGTCTTCCTGTAGCCCCAGCTGGCCTGGAGCTCACTATATAGACCAGGCTGGCCTTGAACTCACTTGCAATCCACCTGCCTCTGTGTCACAAGTGCTGGTATTAAAGGCATGCACCACCACTTAAAGCTAATGTCTGTTTTAAAAAAAGCTTTGCACTTTAAAAATTAGATCCTGCTGTTTATCTTTTAAGTTTTTAAAAATTCATTCTTAAGTGTTTTGCCTGCATGTATATGTGTGCGCCACATGCAAGCAGTGCCCAGAAGAGGGCATCAAACCACATGGAACTGGAGTTACAGATGGTTGTTAGCCACCATATGGATGCTGGGAACTGAGCTCCGGTCCTCTGCAGGAGTAGCCAGTGTTCCTAACTGCCAAGCCAGTGCTCCAGCTCCAGATTACTTTCTTCCTCTTTGCACCACATGAGGTGGAATGGGCCTGGTGCCCCAGGTCTGGAAGGACAATTCCCGTGCAAGGCAACACAGCAGAAGACTTTCCCAGCAGCAGGTGTTTTCAGTCCTTCTGTGTGTGTGTGTGTGTGTGTGTGTGTGAGTGTGTGTGTGTGTGTGTGTGTGTGTGTGTGTGATGTATCTGCTGGTATGCATGTACTGCAGCACACCTGTAGAGGTCAGAGGACAACCTCAGATGCCAGTCATCACCTTGCACCTTGTTAGGCCAGGATCTCACATTCCTGGCATGTGCTCCAGGCTAGCCAGCCCATGAGCTTCTAGGGACCCTCCTGTCCCTGTCTTTCATCTCGCTGTAGAAGCCCTGGGACTACAGACCTGTATGAGCACACCTGACTTTATGTGGCTCTGAGGGTCTGAACTCAGATCCTCACCCTTGCACGGCTGGTGATTTACCCACTCAGCCATCTCTCCAGCCCTTTGTTTACTTGTTTTAATTTCATCACATTTTATTTATTTGGAGGTGGGGTGGGTGCATGCCACTGCATGCCTGGAGAAGTCAGAGACAACATGTAGGAATCAGTTCTCTTCTTCCACCTTGTGGGTTCTAGGTATGCAACTCAAGTAGCCAAGCTTCTCAGCAGGTCCCTTTACTGGGTGAGCCATCCCACCAGTCCCCAGTGGTTTTTAATCACTTTATTTTTACATGTCTTATGACAACATCTGGAAAACTTTTATTCAACTTTAGAAAATATTGGAAATTATGTACATATTAAATGTGCAGGATTTCAGGGCTGGAGAGGTGGCTCAGCCTAACCTCTTGCCAATCACCTGGGTTCAAATCCCAGCACCCACATGGCAGCTAACAACAGACTATAACTCTAGTCTCAGAGGATCTAACAACCTCTTCTGGCCTCCATGGGCACTGCATGGCACAGGTACATTTATATACATGTAGGTGTAACATTCATACACATAGAAGTAAAAATAAATTAGTCAGGCGTGGTGGAAAAGACCAAAATAACAATAATGATAAAATAATAAAAACATGTAGGATTTCTCAACTAATCTTTCAATTCCTAATCTAATTGCATCTCTAAGATGATAACTGCTTTTGCGTGACTACACTCCTGCACAGAGTGAGCAGCTCCTTGTTACAGAGAGTCCTGTGGTCTGGGATCCCTAGACTGTTTTATTTATTTTTGTCTTTTTTGAGACAGGGTCTCCCTGTAGCCCCAGCTGTCCTGGAACTCACCCTGTAGACCAGGCTGGCCTTGAACTCACAAAAATCCGCCTGCCTCTGCCTCCTGAGTGCTAGGATTAAAGGCGTGCACCACCACGCCCAGCCCAAGACTGTTTTAATGCAGTCTTTGGCATTTAGAGTAGTTTTCTCCATTAACTTGCTTTCAACAGATTTCTACTTATATTGCCTTTTTTCTTTCTTTTTAAAGACAATCTCACAGCCTGGTGTAGTAGCACACACTTTTAATCCCAGAACTTGGGAGGCAGAGGCAAGTTGTTCTCTGTCAGTTCCAGACCAGCCTGATCTACATAGAGAGTTCCAGGTCACCCAGGGCTTACAGGAAGACCCTGACTCAAAAACAGACCCACACAAAAATGCAAGAGAGAAGGGTATTTTTCTGTATTGTACAGTATTTTTTTTTTTTTTGGTCTTTTTGAGACAGGGTCTCCCTGTAGCTCCAGCTGTCCTGGAACTCACTCTGTAGACCAGGCTGGCCTTGAACTCACAAAGATCCGCCTGCCTCTACCTCCCAAGTGCTAGGATTAAAGGCGTGCGCCACCACGCCCGGCTCGTGTATTGTACAGTATTACCTGTGGCATATCTTTTGCCTACAAGATATACAGGCCAATATAGAGACTGCTTAAATAGACTTACTGGACCATTACACCTTGGTGCCTGTCTATATGTATGTATAATACAACCACCATTTATTTGTTTATTTATTTATTTGTTTATTTATTTATTTATTTATTTATTTGTCTTTTTGAGACAGGGTCTCCCTTTAGTCCCAGCTGGCCTGGAGCTCACTCTGTAGACCAGGCTGGCCTTGAACTCACAGAGATCTGCCTGCCTCTGCCTCCCAAGTGCTGGGATTAAAGGTGTGCACCACCACACCTGGCACAGCTGCCTTTTAAACATCTATAGGCCAAAATATAAAAATTTAAAAAACAAAAAAGTAGGGAAGAGGTTGATACAGTCAAATAGAAAATTCTTTATTCCAAACATTTTGATAAATTTTCAATTTGAAATCTTAAAACTAACTATGGGAAAAGATTTGCATGTTCCCACAAGTGAAAACATCACCAACATAAATGCCTGAAAAGGGTACAGCTTTGGATTGTACAGGATGGACCAAGAAATGCCAGCAGAGAAGCTGGCCCATCTAAGCATCAAGAGGAAGAAAACTTCACACTGCCTGAGCCACCAAACATCTCTAAATTCTACTTAAAACAACTATTTATAATATGTCCTGATGAAGTTTATTTCCCAGGTGCTGCTAAGTTTTGATTTAAAAAAAAAAACTTTTTACCTCTCCTTTTTATAGAAAAAGAAAACAAATAATGATGGTAATGGAATTGTTCCTTAACTACAAAACACCCAACTGCTATGGCAACAATTTCTCATGGGGAATATACAGCCAATTATCTAATGGGCATAAAAACTGGAAAAGAAAATTGTATTCAGAGCTAGACATTATTGTAAAATCTTTAAAGGCTTTATAGTTAAGCAAGATAGTTAACAGAGGAAAGCTTTAGTACCAGCAACGGGCCACTCTGCCAGGGAGTGTTGGCTGGGGACTAGTGGCCCCCCAAAACAAAGGATATTTGCCTACAATTTGGGGTACACACAAGTGGGCATTAAGACCCTGCTGTCAAAGATACGGTGTGGAAGCAGAAAGGACATACAGACCATGCTTGTAAGTGGACAGTAGGTCTCTGAAATGCCAGAGGGCACTACCAAAGGCCACTGAAAAGAAAAAGATATTGGTCTCATTGAGTCGAGCAAGACTCACTACTCCACGCCTGCCTGGAAAACCCTGTACAGCTAGTGGCACCCAAAGTTACCCCAAATCTAACTGGCCATTAGCCCACTCCTTTGGGGGAATAACATATGGCTGGTATTAAACCTCTAGTAATTAAAAACAGTATAAGAAACCATAGCACCTAGACTGATATCCCATCTAAATATTTACATGTGTGCCCACAGAGTAACTTGTGAAAATCAGTGTCATTTAAATGACTTAACAGGGCTGGAGAGATAGCCTAGCAGTTAAGAGCACCGACTGCTCTTGCAAAGGACCCAGGTTCGATCCCCAGCACCCACATGGTGTCTGAGAACTGTCTGTGACTCCAATTCCAGGAGAACTCCAGTTCCAGGGGAATCCGAGACCCTCTTCTGACCTCCGTTGTGTTGCACAACATGGGTGCACGGACCTGCATGCAGACAGTACATTCATACACATAAAAAATAAAATTTAAAAATAAATAAATAAATAAATAAATAAATAACTTTACTATCTCACTGTTTGTGCTTGTTAGTAGGATTAAACAAAGGATTCCTAAATAAACCACCAACCCATGGAAGGAAACAGCCTGGACAGACCAGAGTTCAGAGTGACACCTCAAAGAAAAATAGACTGTTTTGCTTCTCAACCACTTCTGCCCCTTCTCCCCAAGTCTCAGGGATCAGATGCAGAGGAGGGGGTGCAGTAGAATGTAAGGGCTGAGGAGATAGGGGTAATTCCTGAGATTTCAAAAAAAAATATGGTCTGGACTCTTATTTGATCAACATGCTTGTGCATACAAGCTTCTCCAGTTGGACTATGGGAAGCTCGAGTTGTTCAAAGTTCAGGCATAGATACTTGCTAATTGGTTTGGCATGAATGCACTCACAATTGGTTCACTTCATGGTTGGGTTTTTTATGTTAATTGACCTTGGTATAAAAAAATAAAAATCTCAGGTCTGATCTCAAACCCCCACCCCCACCCCCCGGCACTTAAGACAGGCTTGAGCAGCTGGCTATTCAAAGCTTCGTTTCCTTTGTGTTGTTAGCTTCTCCCATGGGCTAACCTGCCTCTCAGAAGAAAATAAAATTTAAAGGGTGAGATGTGGGAAAAATAAGTTAGGCTAGCATTCTAACCAATGGGACTCCCTGGCCACACCCATGGGGGATGTAGTGATGTAAAGGTTTAGGATTTGGCCCTGGGATATGAGTCACACTGACTATATAAGACGGCCATTTTTGGAATAAAGCTCTCTCTGTATTAGGACACTGTATGATATGTTTCTGTGTGGTGTGCTTTCCCTCCAGTGTTTTCTACATGGCTCACTGTGGGAATAAATGGAATGAACCACAGAAGGGTGGTCCACAAACATCTTGATGCTCAAGCTCTAACTCTGCCCACAGTTGGGCCCTGAAAAAACCTTCTGGATTTTCACACCTACCTGGTTTTTGCTTTTTGTTTTACTCTTGTGATTTCAGTTAGATGGGAGAAAGTATCCAACATCTCTGTCTTCTAGTGGTGGTGGCAGTGCATGCCTTATTCCTAGCACTTGGGAGGCAGAGGCAGGTGGATCTCTGTGAGTTCCATGCCAGCCTGGTCTACAGAGTGTGTTCCAGGACAGCCAGAGCTATAGGGAGACCCTGTCTCAAAAAAAGACACACACACAAAAAAAAAGTCAAAAGAACCAGAGTGGTGGATGAATGAATACAAGAACCCTGTTTTCCAGAGACAACAGAGCCATTCACATCTGGACACGCAAGACCTGCACGAGCCCAAGCCAGATAATAACCCAGCACAAAGGTGGAGGACATGGGCCAGAAGCTGGCCCTCGCTGTGAACTGACAAGCAATAGACACTGGGAAAGGAAGACTGTTCTTTAAGAGTGTGATGATGGGTTGGTGGAACAGGCTCCAGGGGCCAGGTCCACATCCAGGAGCATTTGGAGAATACAAATTAGACTCAGTGGACCTTTAAAAAAAATAAAGGACATGACATGAAGGAGGTAGGGAGGGGGTGGGTCTGAGGGGAGAAAAGGAGGGGTCTGAATATGATCAAAATGGTGTCTGTCTGTGTCATGGAAACTGGCTGAGCCCTAGGGGTGCCCTCATCTTGACTCCCCCAGTCCTGGGGCCACAGGTGCACACCGCTATGTCCAGTCCTGGGGCCACAGGTGCACACCACAGTGCCCAGTCCTGGGGCCGCGGGTGCACACCACAGTGCCCAGTCCTGGGGCCGCGGGTGCACACCACAGTGCCCAGTCCTGGGGCCGTGGGTGCACACCACAGTGCCCAGTCCTGGGACCACAGGTGCACACTGCTATGTCCAGTCCTGGGGCCGCAGGTGCACACCACAGTGCCCAGTCCTGGGGCCGCAGGTGCACACCACAGTGCCCAATCCTGGGGCCACAGGTGCACACCACTATGTCCAGTCCTGGGGCCGCAGGTGCACACCACGGTGCCCAGTCCTGGGGCCACGGGTACACACTACAGTGCCCAGTCCTGGGGCCGCAGGTGCACACCACTATGTCCAGTCCTAGGGTCGCAGGTGCACACAGTTATGTCCAGTCCTGGGGTCACAGGAGCACACCAAGAGGCTCAGTCTTGGGGTCACAGGTGCAGAGCAAGCACTCTACTGAGTCATCTCTTTGTCACCTGAATTTTTTTGAGAAAGGGTCTCCCTATAGCCCCAGCTGGCCTGGTGCTCACTCTGTAGACCAGGCTGGCCTTGAACTCACAGAGATCTGCCTGCCCCTGCCTCCCAAGTGCTAGGATTAAAGGCATGCACCACAATGCCCAGCTTAAAGACAGTTCTTAGCCTCCATGTGGGTGTTGGGAATCAAACCCAGGTCCTCTGCAAGATCAGTTGGCACTCTTAACCACTAAGCCAACTCTCCAGCCCCCTGAAAATCTTTTTAAAATGGATTGGGGCTGGGCGTGGTGGCGCACGCCTTTAATCCTAGCACTCGGGAGGCAGAGGCAAGCGGATCTTTGTGAGTTCAAGGCCAGCCTGGTCTACAGAGTGAGTTCCAGGACAGCTGGGGCTACAAGGAGACCCTGTCTCAAAAAGACCAAAACAAACAAACAAACAAATAAAATGGATTGGGGAAGGGTTGAGAGATGGCTCAGCAGTCAAGAGCACTTGCTGCTATTGCAGATGACCCAAGTTCAAGTCCTAGCACCCACATCAGGCTGTTCACTATCACGTGTAACTTCAGCTACAGTGGATCCAAAGTGCTCTTCTGACCTCCATAGGTATAGCATAGACACACACATAGACATAATTAAAAATAAATATTAAAATGAAAAAAGTAGGATGGAGGGGCTGGAAAGGTGGCTCAGCAGTTCTGACTGGCTGTTATGGCAGAGGACCCAGGTTTGAATCTCAGCACATACATGGTGACTGACAACCGTCCACAACTCCATTTCCAGGGAACCTAACACCCTCTTTGGGCCTCTGCATGATATGGGTGCACTCACATACATGCAGGCACAGTGCTTATACACATAAAATAAAAATAAATAAGTAAAGGTAAAGCAGAATGGAAATGGGATGCATTCATTGGCCCTTGAATCAAGGATTCAAACAGACATTGGTGCTTTTGTGTTCCAAGCAATGTGGCTCAAAGGGACCAAAAGGTAGGACCAGCACAATCTCCCATATGCAGATTGCACTTCCTGGACTCTGCCCCTTAATAAAGTCCTGGTGAGGAAGGGTTTCCTGTCTTCCTCTCAAACTGGCTGCTTTCATATGTTCATTTTTGTTTTAAAATATTTTTACTTTTTTATTTTATGTGTATGAAAGTGTTGGTTGCACAAAGATAGGTGCACCCATGTCATGCAGTGCCCTCAGTAGTCAGAAGAGGCCATCAGATTCCCTGGAACTGGAGTTACAAACAGTTGTCAGCTACCATGTTGGTGCTGGAAATTAAAACTGGGTCCTCTGCAAAAGCAGCCAGTGCTCTTCACTGTTGAGGCATCTCTCCAGCCACTAATTTGTTTATTTTGTGTGTGTGTCTTTTGCCTGTATGTATGAAAGTGTACCATGTCATGTAATGCCTGAGGAGGTCAGAAGAGGGTGGTGGTCCCCTGGAACTGGAGTTACAGATGGTTGTCAGCCACCATGTGGGTAGAGTAGCCAGTGACCTTACCTGCTAAACCATCTCTGCAGACACTGGTAATCTCTATGCTTCGCTGGTTCCTAGTTTACCAAGGTTGATATCTCAACAGTGGTCAATAGAGAAGAGGGGACAGAGGCTATGGGGCACTGGTGGTGACAATGGAAAGGACATATGAATAGCTGTTCCATGCAGTCTTCTGCCTGTCCTCCTATGGAAGGGGACAAAGATCGAGACAGCTCCATGCTGTCACTCTTGGCAGCCTAAGGAGTTCCTTAAACCTTTTTAAGAACTTTGGTTCAGGTAAAACTGGATCTTGGCTTCATCAAAGAAAAGAATTTCAAGACCTGTCAATATGAATCAGATTTGGAGATTTTTTTTTTTTTTTTGGTCTTTTTGAGACAGGGTTTCCCTGTAGTCATAGCTAGCCTGGAGCTCACTATGTAGACCAGGCTGGCCTTGAACTCCCAAGTTCTAGGATCAAAGGCGTGCGTCACACCCAGCCTTGGAGATTTATTTAAAAGAGAAAGTCAGCAGGGTGTGGTGGCTCAAGAGGCAGAGGCAGGCAGAGTTCTGTGAGATAGAGGCCAGCCTAGTGTATATAGCAAGTTACAGCCCTCCTAGGGCTAGAGAGAGACACAGAGAGAGAGAGGATCCAGCAGTAGGGCATATACCTTTAGTCCCAGCACTCTGTGAAATGGAGACCAGCCCAGTCTACAGAGGGAGTTCCAGGCCAGCCAGGGCTACAGAGGTAACCTTGTCCCCAAAAGACCAAAAACAAAAAAGGGAGAGAAAAAGTACACTCAAGAACATGGATGTGGGCTTCTCAACAGGAATTACAAATTACTAATGTGTAGACCTACCTGGCCTAGAACTCAGAGTTCTGCCTCAGCCTTCCAAGTGTTAGGATTAAAGGTGTGAGCAACCATGACTAGCACTTTCTAAAAATTTATTTCATTTTATGTGTATGAGTGTATCGCCTGCATGTATATAAGTGCACCCATGTCGTGAAATGTCCACAAGAAGACAGAACAGGGCATAGGATCACCTGGAACTGGAGTTACAAACAGTTGTTAGCTGCCATATGGGTGCTGGGAATTGAACCCAGGGCCTCTGCAACAACAGTCAGTGCCCTTAACCACTGAGCCATCTCTCCAGCTCATGTCTACCACTTTTTGAAAATATTTTTAAATTTTTTTTAATTCTGTGTGTAAGAGTGTTTTGCTTGTGTGCCTGCAGAGGCCAGAAGAAGGCATTAGATCTTCTGGAATTAGAGTTATGGATGGTTGTTAGCCACCATGTGGATGCTGGGAACCAAACTCAGGTCCTTTGCAAGAGCAGCCCTCTTAACCACTGAGCCATCTCTCCAGCTCCCTAAGAATAGTTTTTAAATTAATTTGTATTGATTTTTGTTAATTTTATACAACATATTTTGTTCATATATAGGTCCTCTCCCACAGCTGCACCCCTCTCACTGCCCCCACCAGATTTATGTCTTTAACATATGTGTATATGAAGGTCTGTAGAGGTGGATTTGTGTCTCGGAGTGTCCTTCAGTGTGGGATCACCCACAGGCTACCTGTTCAGCCTCCCAAGAGTCTCATGGTTAAACAAGAGGGACTCTTCCCTCCCCAGCAGCCATCAGGTGCCAAGGGTTCTTGAGGTGGGGCTGGAACTTAGTATCTACCTTGTCATTTCTGTGAGCTTGCATGGGATTGTGCATGCTGTCATCGCTGCTGCACATTCACATGAGTAACTTCACAGCCATCTGGGAAACTTTCCTGTCATCATTAAGAACCTCTGGCTCTTACATCTCTTTTCCCCCTCTTCTGTAATAATCCATGAGCCTGGGGAGTTTTATTAGGCGTCCTATTCAAGGATAAGCAGTATGAAGAACACATTTTTTTATTTTATGTGTATGAGTATTTTGCCTGCATATATGTAAGTGGATCCATGTTGTGCAGTACCCACAGAGGCCAAGAGAGGGGGTCAGATCCCCTGGAACTGAAGTTACATCTGTTAGCCACCATGTGGGCACTGGGAACTGACCCTAAGTCCTTGCAACAGCATCCAGTGCTGGTAACCATTGAGCCACCTCTCCAGCCCTGAAGTTTGCTCTTTTTGAGACAGGGTCTCCCTGTTGCCATAGCTAGCCTGGAACTCAGTGTGTAGACCAAGCTGTCCTTGATCTCACAGAGATCCTCCTGCCTCTGCTTCCTGGGTGCTAGGATTAAAGCCATGCACCACCACACCCAAATTGAAGAATACACATTTAAGCACGGGAGTTGGGAGGCCGGCCTGGAAAAAGCACCTCTACTATCTTTGGGTCCTTTAGCTTTTTTATTTAAAGCTCTACCACCATAGTTGCTATTCCTGATATGGCCACTAGAGGGGAGCTCTGTCCCGTGGCTTCTCACACTAGCCAGACCCAGCCATTAAGTATGTGCTTCTCAAAGGACAGTTACCACCAAATGTCTTAGCATTACCTATAGCATTTGGAAGCTTTCAGTTATGCCTCAAAGGGCTCTCTTTAACTATCACCTTGACACAGCCTAGCATCACTGCGGCTGGGGGGTGGGGGGGCTGACTGAAACAACTCTAAACAGAGATTGTGTTGGGTTGGCCTGTGGGCATGTCTATAAGGGATTGTCTTGATTATGTTAATTGTTGTGGAAAGATTCAGCCCACTGTGGGCAGCACCATCCCTACATGGGTGGTCCTGAACTAAGAGTGGAGAGATCAAGCTAACTGCAAGCCAGTAAGAAACTGCAAGCAACCACACATTCATTTGTCTGCTCTTGTCTGAGAATATGACATGAGTAGCCATTAGAAGTTCCCACCTGAGGCTGGAGAGATGGCTCAGCAGTTAAGAGCACCCACTGCTCTTGCAGAGGACCTGGGTTTGATTCCCAGCACCCACATGGTGGCTAAGAACCATCTTTAACTTCAGTTCCAGGGGAATTCGACACCCTCTTCTGACCTCTGCAGCATTGCATGACATAGGTGCACAAACCTACATGCAGACAGTACACTCATACACATAAAATAATAAATAAAATTTTTTTAATTTTTAAAAAAAGTTCCTGCCTGGAATTGTGACCTCAGAGAATTACTTTCTCTCCTAAGCTGCCTTTTGTCAGGATATTTTATCACAGCAACAGAAATTAAACTGTAATCATTGCTAAGAAACTTCTCTCTCTCTCTCTCTCTCTCTCTCTCTCTCTCTCTCTCTCTCTCCTACTTGGGTGATCTGCCATGTGAGTGGTGCACTGTATTGGGAAAGAGGGCTCTGAACCTCAGTTGGAAGAGACATGAAGAACAATGGAGAGATACTGGTCTTGTTGGAAGCCAGTTGTTGGAAGCCGTCCGGCTACCCAGGAAATGGGCCATCATACACTGCAAGGGACATCAGAAGGGGGGCTCCCCGAGGCACAGGGAAACGGGCAGTAGAGATGGCTGCATGGGAAGTGGCCCTAGAACAAGCAGCGCCTCTCCAGGTTCTGGTGATGTTGCTGGAACCAAGCCTGACCCACACACCCGCCAGACCCTCTAAAGATAAAGCTGACATGAAACATTGATTGTTATAATTGTAGTCTGGTTTCTTTTTCTCCCCAGGGGAATTACATACAATCCCCATATCTCCCAGGCATGGGAATAAGTCTGACCACCACCAGCCAACTCCCCTTCCAGACAGACCTGTGTGCCCTATTGCTTTAAACTGATGGTCCTGAGGGAACAGTGTTATCAGTTGCCTGACTACCAGACAAATGAGGACAGCATAATCCCATGTCCCAATATGAGTCTATGGTTTGATTCATGCCCATAGCCAGTGGAGGATGTGATGAGGCACCCCAAGACTGGCCATAGCTATGCCATATTATCAGCTCCAGATGAACCAGTAGTTCCCATACTCTAAGTATGGGAATAGGGAAGTTTGACTCAGGTGAACTATGGTAGGAGTTTGAGAACATGTCGGTGTGGACCTGAGAGCTGTTGCTAACTGTAGCTCCACAGCCTCTGTACTTTCTGCTTGGCTTGCTCTTACAGAACAGGAATTGTTAGAGGGGCTTTCCACCCCTACACTTTTCACCCCTGGATATGTTTTTTCTGTATAAAATTCCTCCCCAAACAGCTCAGGGCTGCACCTGGGATCAAACACCCAGTGTGTGGTCACCAGCTGGCTATCAAGAATTTCTTTTGGCATTGTATTGTGTCTGTGTGGTCCTCTCTGGTGGTAATACCTCATCACAGTGTAGGACAGCAAGCCCCACTGTCCTCCTGTCTCTACCTCCCACAGCTCTGCCCACAGCTCTGAGGTTACAAATCCACACATCCATACCTTGCTTTGTATGTGGGTGCTGGGAATTCAAACTCAGGTCCTTGTTGCTCACTCAGCCAGTGCTCTTACAGCTGAGCATCTCTCCGGTGCTCTCTAACCACTGAGCTGTCTCTCCAGTGCTCTCTAACCACTGAGCTGTCTCTCCAGTGCTCTCTAACCACTGAGCTGTCTCTCCGGTGCTCTCTAACCACTGAGCTGTCTCTCCGGTGCTCTCTAACCACTGAGCTGTCTCTCCGGTGCTCTCTAACCACTGAGCTGTCTCTCCGGTGCTCTCTAACCACTGAGCTGTCTCTCCAGTGCTCTCTAACCACTGAGCTGTCTCTCCAGTGCTCTCTAACCACTGAGCTGTCTCTCCAGTGCTCTCTAACCACTGAGCTGTCTCTCCAGTGCTCTCTAACCACTGAGCTGTCTCTCCAGTGCTCTCTAACCACTGAGCTGTCTCTCCGGTGCTCTCTAACCACTGAGCTGTCTCTCCAGTGCTCTCTAACCACTGAGCTGTCTCTCCGGTGCTCTCTAACCACTGAGCTGTCTCTCCAGTGCTCTCTAACCACTGAGCTGTCTCTCCAGTGCTCTCTAACCACTGAGCTGTCTCTCCAGTGCTCTCTAACCACTGAGCTGTCTCTCCAGTGCTCTCTAACCACTGAGCTGTCTCTCCAGTGCTCTCTAACCACTGAGCTGTCTCTCCGGTGCTCTCTTACTGCCAAGCCATCTCTCCAGCCCCAGGGTGGGTCATCCTTGCTTTTCATCTGATGAGAGCCTTCAACCCAGAAGGAAGCGGCTCTTTCCCTTCCCCATCGTTTTCCCTGACTGCTTCACTCCTCAGCCAGCTCTTCTTACCACACCAGCCTCCTCCCACTTGGACTCTGAGCTTAGTCTTGCCTCCCAGACTCTGTACCCACTTTTTGCCCCCAGTTAACCTTTCTCAAAAATCTCTTTATGCATGCTTATATTTTTGGGATTTTCTTTTAAAAAACATTTATTTTTATTTTATGTGTATGACTGTTTTTCTTGCATGTATGTTAACTGTTCTCATGTCATGGAATGCCCATGAAAGCCAGAAGAGGGCATCAGGCCCCCTAGACCTGTAGGTGCTAGGAACTGAACCCAAGTCCTCTGCAAGAGCAGCCAGCGCTCTTAACCCATGAGCCACCTCTTCAGCTCACAGGCTTAACTGGACAGCCTTCAGTTCTCAGCTCAGATGCCTTTCCTTGACCTTCCCGGCTGAAGCAGCAGCCTCTCCCCCGCCCCCCCACCCACCCAATCTTGTCCCTTCATCCAGTGTACTTTCTATCATAGCTTTCCACTCCATCTGCCTGCAGAGGACCCGTTTAGTTCCCAGCACCCACATGGTGGCTAACAACCATCTGTACTCCAGTTCCAGGGGGTCCAATGCCCTCTTATGGCCTCCACAGGCATGGTATGCATACATGCAAGCAATACATCATACACATAATATAAAAATAAATTTAAAAAATAAAAAATAAATGTGGCAGACTGGGAACATGGTTCAGCTGGGAGAGTGCTTGCCCAGAATGCACACAGTCCTGGCCATGGTGGCGCCTGCCTGTCACCCAGTACTAAGGAGCTGGAGGCAGAAGGATCAGAAGTTCAGTCTCTTCAGCTACATAGAAATTCATGGCCAGCCCTAGCATGAGCCACCAAGTCCCCAAAATAAATAAACATCTGTTGCATTAAGGAAATATTAGCCACAGAATGTGTATGCAAATCTGCGCATTGCTGTCTCTTGACATGTGCCTCTGTGTGTGTGTGTGTGTGTGTGTGTGTGTGTGTGTGTGTGTGTGTGTGTGTGGTTTTGGTTTCTCAGGATAATTTCATGTGTCCTTTGGGGACAAGTTTAAAATACTGCACTAGGGTTTGTGTTGAAGGGCTACCGGCTCAGCATCTGTGATCTTAAGAGAGTCGGCTGGGCCTGGAGAGATGGCTCAGCGGTTAAGAGCACGGACTTGGGAGGCAGAGGTAGGCAGATCTTTGTGAGTTCAAGGCCAGCCTGGTCTACAGTGAGTCCCAGGACAGCTGGGGCTACAGGGAGACCCTGTCTCGAAAAGACCAAAAAAAAAAAAAAAGAGCACAGACTGCTCTTGCAGAGGAGCTGGGTTTGATTCCCAGCACCCACATGGTGGCTAAGAACCTTCTATAAGCTGGGCATGGTGGCGCATGTTTTTAACCCCAGCACTCGGGAGGCAGAGGCAGGCAGATCTCTGTGAGTTCAAGGCCAGCCTGGTCTGCAGAGTGAGTTCCAGGACAGCTGGGGCTATAGGGAAACCCTGTCTCAAAAACAGCAACAAAAAAGAGTGAGTCATCTGATAGCCAGTGGAGGGCGCCACAGAGACTCGAGACATTCCTTTTGTGTGTCTCTTTATATAACTGTAATTGTTGAGTCCACTTGTATGTTCAGGACATCCAATGTGTGAGTGCATACATGTGCATGCCCGTGGAAGTCAGAGGTCAGCCGTGGAAGTCAGAGGTCAGCCGCAGGTGGCATACCTCATGAGTTATCCACCTTTATTTTGGACTGTCTGGCCAGCAAACTCCAGAGATTCTCCTGCGTCTGTCCTGATGGAGAGATGGCTCAGCCGTTAAGAACACCGACTGCTCTTGCGGAGGACCCAGGTTTGATTCCCAGCACCCACATGGTGGCTAAGAACCTTCTTTAAGCTGGGCATGGGGGTGCATGTCTTTAACCCCAGACTGTCTCAAAAAGACAAAAAGACCAAAAAAAAAAAAAAAAAGTGAGTCTTTGGGGCAAGGCAGAGCCTGAAAACCCACTGTTTTATAATATAGAGTGACTTAGACTAGGGCTCAGCCTAATGTCAACACATGCATACACACACACACTCATGGACCCACACAACATGCACACACACTCATCCACTCATACATACAATTATTGCATATGCACACACACTCATGCACATACCTATACATGAATACACACACACACACATACACATCTGATTAAAACTTTAGTTGGGTATTGTACTAGAGACAAACAATGGTCACTTGGGAAGAGGAGATCTCAACTGAGAAATTTCCTCCATCAGATTGGCCCATGGCATGTATGTGGGGCATTTTCTTAGGTGCTAGCTGATGTTGGAGCACCGGGCCACTGTGGGTGTTACATCCCTGGGCAGGTGGACCTGAGCTACACAAAAAATCAGCTAGGGACTGGAGAGATGGCTCAGTGGTTGAGAGCATATACTGTTCTCCCAGAGGACAAGAGTTCAATTACCCAGCAACCACACTACTCAGCTAACAAACACCTATAACTCTAGCTCCAAGTGGATCCAATGCCTATGGCCTCTGTGAACACTTGCATTCACATGCATACACACACACACACACACACACACACACACACACACACAATTTTAAATAAAAATTAAAACTTTTCAAGTAGCTAAGCAACCAGGGGTAGGCAGCATTCCTCCATGGCCTCTGCTTCAGCTCCTGCCTTAAGTTCCTGCCTTGGCTTCTCTTAGTGGTGAACATGTAAAAAACAATCTCCTTACATTGTTCTTGGTCATGTTTTGTCACAGCAACAGAGAGCAAGCTAGAACAAGTGTTGTGGCACAAGCGTCCTTCCTGGCTGAGGTGAGAGGAGTATAAATTCAGGGTTTGCCTGCACTACAAGAATTCAAGGCAAGCCTGCATAACTTAGAAAAACCCTGTCTTGAAACATTAATGATTATAATAATAATAAAAGTTAAACGGGGCTGGGGAGATGGCTCAGCAGGGAAGGCGCTTGCCTCACAAGTACAAGGACCTGAGTTGGATCTACAGAGCTCACATAAAGCAATCTGGACAATCGGGTCACATGCAGCCCCTCCCACTACTCCACAGGTAAGTTTCTCTGCCCTTTAGTAGGGGCCCAGACTTTTGCAGACTGTCCCAGAGCATGTAATTGGGCCTCCCACTTTTGAGTGCCACAAATTGTGCTCTGACTGCTCACTAGTAGGGGCCCAGACTTTAGGAGGAACCCTGAGAGTACCTGACTGGGCCTCTGCAGGAACTCATGTGTAGCTGGACTAAATCCATCTGGTCCCTGCAGTATGAAATCAAAAAAGAGAATCCAAAGCCTAGACCAAGGCATATCAATAATACAAGCAGAATCGGACTACAGCTCAACAAATGAAGGCTTGAGTTTCATATTAGAATCACAAACAAGAAAAGAAATCCACATGTCAAAATCACAACAGAAAAAATATATGGAGAACCAAAATAACATGAACCACCAGTCCTACAGAAGAGTTCTACAACAAGATCCCCTAGAGATAACCAAGGACACAGAATTTAAAAAAATCATAAACATGATCAAAGAAGTCAATGAATTTAAAGAACAAACAAATGAATCAAGGAACTAAAAGAAGATAGGGATAAACATAATATCAAGATTGGAAGATAAAGGTGAATTGGACCACTCAAGCAAAGATTATGAAAAAATTTAAAAATCATAGGACTTGAATATGCAGGAAATATGGGACACCATGAAAAGACCAAATTTATGCATATTAAGCATAGAGGAAGGAAAAGAATCTGAGGTTAATTGTACTGACCACCTCTTCAAAAGGAATGTAGAAGAAAATTTCCCCAAGTTAAGAAAGTCATGCCCATACAAATACAACACCAAATCAACAGGACCAGAAAGAACTCCCTACAGCATATCAATGAAAAAACTAAATATGCAGAAGGAAAAAAAGAATACTGAAAGCTAGAAAAGAAAACCAAGTCACATACAGAGGAAAATCCACCAGAATTACAGCTGACTTACAAATACAAACAATGAAAGCCAGAAGAGCCTGGACCAAAGTATTCCCAGTTCTAAACAACAATGGATGCCAACCTAAAATACTTTATTCAGAAACAGGTCTATTATAGTTGAAGTAGAAAGAAAAATCTTCCATGAAATGAAGAGGCTGAAAGAATTCATGTCTATAAAACCAGCCCTTCAGAGAGTACATGAAGCAATGTATTCATACCAGAATGGAAAAAATGAACTATACTCAAGGGGCAACAGAAAGAAAATAAATGAAGGTATAATTGTGGAAACACAAAGTTAGACCAAGAATGCAAACAGAAATTAAAATGATGGAAACAATACACAGACCTTTCACTAATAACTTTAAATATCAATGGACTGAACTCACCAGTCAAAAGACACAGATAGTCAAATGGATTAAGAAACAAAATCCGCTGGGCGTGGTAGCATACACCTTTAATCCTAGCAGAGGCAGGTGGATCTTTGTGAGTTCAAGGCCAGCCTGGTCTACAGAGTGAGTTCCAGGACAGCTGGAGCTACAGGAAGACCCTGTCTCAAAAAGACCAAAAAAAAAGGGGGGGGGCTGGAGAGATGACCTAGCAGTTAGGAGCGCCAACTACTCTTGCAGAGGACCCGGGTTCAATCCCCAGCACCCACATGGCAGCTGAGAACCGTCTTTAACTCCAGTTCCAGGGGAATCTGACGCCCTCTTCTGACCTCCACAGCATTGCACTGCACGGGTGCACAAACCTACATGCAGACAGTACACTTATACACATAAAAAATAAATAAAATTAAAAAACTGTTTAGAAAATAATAATAATTTAAATTTTTTTATTTTATATTTTTATTTGATATATATGAAAGTATAATAAAATATGAAAAGATAAAATAAAAATCGGGGCATTTA
The DNA here is from genome assembly GCA_009823505.1 of Rhizomys pruinosus. Classification (NCBI taxonomy): domain Eukaryota; kingdom Metazoa; phylum Chordata; class Mammalia; order Rodentia; family Spalacidae; genus Rhizomys; species Rhizomys pruinosus. The sequence goes on along the minus strand of VZQC01012024.1, from coordinate 878,593 downwards.
GGGCTGGAGATGTGGATTAGTGGTACAGCACCTGCTAGCATGCTCTGAGCCCTGGGATCGATCCCAGCACTGGAGGAAGGGGAGCTTCTGTTTCAACAGTGCTTCAGCAAAACAACCTAAAGATGCAGATAAAAATGTAGGAAACATGGCTGCCAAGTTATGATGGAACTTTGAATTTGGAACTTGTGCTCCAGGCGACCTTTTCATGAGCTCAAGTTCCTTTTCAATAAGGTTATATGGGGAATACGGCCATAAAAGGATTGCCCAGCTCTTCCCCATCCTTAGCAAAGCTGGTGTCCCTCACAGGTTAAGTGTTCGCTGCTCAGAGACTTACTTCTTGGCCTCTTGCTGCATCTCCTTTGTTTGTTTGTGTGGTGCTTCATTGGCCTCAGTAAGAGCAACCATCTGCTCTTTGTCAAGCTGCAAAGACTTTAAACAGAATAAAGAATGTGTGTTAAGTAAAAAGCCACCCACTGCAGGCCTTTGCCTTGATGAACACTTCATGAGATCAAAAGCATTTCTGATCACTATGTCCAGAGCGTCAAAGGCCTTCCTGAAGCTAATGTCTTGGTGGGGAAGACCAAGTTCAGGAAAGTCTAGGCTGTGATGCCCCATAAAAAGAACAAGCAAAGTGTTGCTGAGTGAATACCAAGACACACTGTCCTGTCTATCTGGATGCTGGGTCTGGCCCTCTTGAGGACTTCTGGTATGTCATGTGCAAAGTGGAACCTTGGGTCTAGCATCCTACCTACCACTTCTTAAATTTCTCATGTCAGGAAGTGTTCCTCATCTGGGACACCTAGTTGGCTACCTAGACTCAGAATTCTGTCTCTCTATTCAAGTCATCCCTAACCTTCACCATGCCTGCTCACCAACCAGCTTCCACCCCACCTGCACCAGCTCCCACTGCACTCATTAAATCCCCTCAGCCTCTGCACCTGCCTGCACTAGGGGTCTCTGCAGAGCATAATCCCCTTTCTGATGCTGCCAACTTCATGGGGTTCTCAGCTCAAACACCAGCTACAAAGAGCCTGTCCAGGGTGTATTTTTTAAAAAAGAAAAAAAAAATCCAGATCAATGTGAGTTCAAAGCCAGTCTGGTCTACATAGTGAGTTCCAGGCCAGCTAGGGCTACAGGAAGACCCTGTCTCAAAGAAACCAGAAAGAAAGAAAGAAAGAAAGAAAGAAAGAAAGAAAGAAAGAAAGAAAGAAAGAAAGAAAGAAAGAAAGAAAGACAAAATCCATCCTTTTGTTGTTTGAAAGGCGAAAGAAACCCATGTCACCTTCAAGGACAGGAACTACCTTAAGGTAAAAGGATGGAAAAAAGATGAAAACAAAATGGCACTGAGAGTCAAGCAGGAGTTGCAATTCTAATAGCAGACAAAATAGACTTCAAACTAAAGCTAATCAGAAAAGATAAAGAGGGTCACTTTATTCTGAGCAAAGGAAAAATCAACTAAGAAGATGTTACAATCACGAACATATATCCACCAAACTCTGTTGCAACCAATGTCAGAAAAACAGTACTTCAGGACTTTAAGACACAGATTAACCCCAGTACAGTAACACTGATGGACTCTCTCCAGTAATAGGTCAACCAGACAAAGAATAAACAGAGCTATCTGAATTAAACAATATGATACATCAAATGGGCCTAACAGAAATCTACTGAGGGTTCCACCCAAGCACCAAAGAATATTCTTTCTATTTAGCACCCCATGGAACCTCTAAAACCAAACACATACTAGGGTGCCAAACAAACCTTAACAAATACACACACACACAAAAAGAAAATTAACTAATCCCATGCATTGTATCAGACCATCATGCAATAAAGCATAAAATCAACACCAAAAGAAGCTCTAGTAACTATATGAATGGGTCAAAGGAGAAATTAAAAGAAAGAAAGTAATGTATTCCTGAAACTAAAGGAAAAGGATAATACAGCACAACAAAGACTCTGGGACACTGAAAAATCAGTTCTAAGAGAGAAGTTTATGGCTCTAAGGGCCTACATTTAAAAATCAGGGGGCTGGAGAGATGGCTCAGCAGTTAAGAGCACTGCTCTTGCAGAGGAGCTGGTTTCAAAATTCCAGCACCCACATGGATGCTAACAACTGGCCATAACTCCAGTTCCAGGGGATCTGATGCCCTCTTCTGAACTCTGCAGGCATCGCATGACACAGGTACACTTACACATAAAACAAAAATAATAAAATATATTTTAAATCAGAAAGAACCCAAATAAATGATTCAACATTCCAACTCAAGACATTTGCAACCAGTCCTGGAGAGCTGGTAGGCAGACTCCATGTGGTGCAGCTGTTCTGTGGGCTCCACCCTCCCAGTGAGTGCATGAGATTGACCTCTGCTCCATGGTAAGAGCCCCCAGACGCTGCGCCACACCATTCCAAACTCCCTGCCCCATAGCTTGGGAACACCTGAAGCCCCCAGCCCCTTGACTCCAGGCTGGGCTTCCCTTCCCTTTACCCAGATTCAGATGTTTGCAATCAGCCCTGGAGAGCTGTTAGGCAGACTCCATGTGGTACAGAGCCCCGTGGGTTCAAGCCTGCCTGATTGATACCTCCCTTGTGCCTCTGGAGAACTCCTGACTAGGTGGGTGAGAACAAGCTCGTCCCTCCAGTACAATATCAGAAGTGAGAACCTGAAGCCTAGACCAACCAACCTTTCATACCTAATAAGAAGACAACAAGGGCAACTGAAGAATGCAAGACAGTCAGTCTTCAATTCAACAAAGAAACACTTGAGTTTCATATAAGAATCACAAACAAAAGAAATCCACATGCCAAAACCACAACAAAAAAAACAATAAATGAAAAACCTAAATGATATGTCTCTGCTAAATACCAGTCCTGTAGAAGAGATTTAACAATAAGGACCCCCTAGATGTAACTCAGGACACAGATCTTAAAAGAACTATCATAAACATGATCAAAGAATTCGAAGAATTTTAAGAACACACAAACACACAAATCAAAAAAAGAAGAAGATATTTTAAAAGAAAATAGGGATAAACTTCTGACTTACTTCATAAAAGAGAGAAATACTGAAGAAGGGGATTGGAGAAATGGCCTAGCAGTTAAGAGTGCTGACTGCTCTTGCAGAGGACCCAGGTTCAATCCCCAGCACCCACATGGCGGCTGAGAACTGTCTTTAACTCCAGTTCCAGGGGAATCCGACACCCTCTTCTGACCTCTGCAGCATTGCATGACATGGGTGCACAAACCTGCATGCAGACAGTACATTCATACACATAAAAATAAATAAAATTAAAAAAATAAAGAAATTTTTTTTTAAAGTTGAAAAACAAGAAATACTGAAAAAAACTCAGGCTGAAATGAAAAAAGAAATGGAACACTCAACCAGACAACTGGAAAGGATGGGGAAAAGACTCAGTAACAGAATGAATGAAGTAGAAATTAGAATATCAAGACCACAAGATAAAGTGGAGGAATTGGACAACTCAAGCAAAGATTGTAAAAAATTAAAAATAAAACACAGGAATGGAATATTCAGGAAATGTGGGACCCCATGAAAACACCAGACCTCTGTATCATAGGTATAGAGGAAGAAGAATCTCAGGATAATGTTGTTGACCAGATGATCAACAGGATTGTAGAAGAAAATTTCCCCAAATTAAGGGAAGACACACCCATACAAATACAAGAAGCACATAGAACACCAAATAGACAGGAACAGAAAAGAAATTCCCCCACACCACATCATAGTAAAAATAATAGGTGTTCAAAAGAAAGAGAGAATACTGAAAGCTACAAAAGAAAAGCAGCAAGTCACATCAGAGTTAGAGCTGATTTTTCAAGGCAAACTCTAAAAGCCAGAATAGCTTGTACCAAAGTACTCCCAGTTCTAAATGACTATAGATGCCAACCCAGGATACTTTCCCCAGTAAAAAATGTCTATTAGAGTTGAAAGAGAAAGAAAAATCTTTCATGACATAAATAGGCTGAAAGAATTCATGTCTAAGACTATACTTTCAGGGATAATTTCTATAGTATGTTACTAGAGAAGTTTCTCTGACTGTGTAGACTACCAGAAACCATAAGGAGGAGACGTAGCGTTCTCTCCTGAGCGTGAAGCCGGCTCTTGGTGTTGCTTTACTGCAACTGCCTTTTGCCATTGATGGGAGAGTAGAGGGAGAGAATGCAGTCTGAGTGGAAAAAAAAAGAATTCATGTCCACAAAACCAGCTCTTCAGAGAATACTTGAAGCAATATGAATAGCAGAAGAAAGGAATGACTATACCCAAGTAGCAACAGAAAGTAGTTAATGAAGGTATAACTGTGGAAATACTAACCTAGACCAAAAATGCAAACAGAAATTAAAATGATTGGAAGCAATACACATCTCTCAATATAACTTTAAATATCAATGGACTGAACTCTCCAATCTAGAGATATAGGCTAGTAGAATATATTAAGAAACAAAATCCAATATAAGAGCACAGTTGTTTTCAGATCACAAGGAATATAATGTTAACATTGCTCAAAATCCAGCCAGTCATGGTGGCTCACACCTTTAATCCCAGCACTCAGGAGGCAGAGGCAGGCCTGGTCTACAGAGCAAGTTCCAGGCTAGCTGGGACTAAAGGGAGACCCTGTCTCAAAAAGACAAAAAAAAAAAAAAAA
>VZQC01012024.1:798911-871812 GCA_009823505.1 Rhizomys pruinosus | reverse complement strand
TTTATGGATTAGCATACCATCCAAACATCTGTGTCTATACCAAAGTAACCTACCATAATAATTAGTACTGTTTAAATACCTATATATCTAATTGCTTGTGCTTCATTAGTAGGATTGAAAGGTTATTCCTGAACAAATTGTCAGCCCATGAAAAGAAACAGCCAGAACTGGTCAGAGTCCAAAATGACATCTCCAGAGAAAGTAGACTTGCTTCTCATCCACCTGTGCACGTTTTCTTTTTTCTTTTTTTTTTGCTTTTGTTTTTGTTTCTGCTTTCCACTGCATTGTGCCCCTTTTCTAAGCCTAAGGAACAATATGTGGAAGAGGGGGCGTGGTAGAATGTAAGGGCTGCGATTGGGGTGAATGGTGAAACTACGGCAGTATAGACTGGACGCTTATTTGATCAACTTGATGGTACATATGAACCCCTCCAGCTGGATGGTGTGAGTCTTGGGCTGTGTGGGTTTGGGCACAACTGCTTGTAAATAGGTTTTATATGAAGGATGTTTGTACTCATAACTTATTACTTATTGTTTAAAAAATGAAATAAAAGAAAGTATAAAAAAAGAGTACTAATTGGAAAAGCGGAAGTCAGACTATCCCTTTCTGCAGGTATTATGATATTATACCTAAGGGATGCCAAAAATTCCACCAGAAAGCTCCTAGAAATGGTTAAAACTTTCAGTAAAGTGGCGGGTTACACAATTAATATACGAAAATCAGTAGCCTTTCTATATGCCAATAACAAGCAATAAGAAAAGGAGTACATGGAAACCCTCCCTCAAAAAATATAAAATAAAGTACCTCAAAACAAACCTGACCAAAGACATTAAACACCTTTACAATCAAAATTTTAAATCTTTGAAGAAGGAGATTGAGGAAGATACCAGAATATGGAAGGACCTCCCATGCTCAAGAATTGGAAGAATTAATATAGTAAAAATGCCCATCCTACCCAAAATGATATATAGATTCAATGCAATCTGAATCAAAGTCCCCATGACCTTCTTCACAGAATTAGAAAAAAAATCTTAAAATTTATATGGATCAGAGATCTCCCAAGACCACCTGAAGCACAGGTAGGTAGGAGCTGGGTGCTTCAGCAAGGCAGATTGCTGTTTGATTTAATTTAGTTGTCTTTGGATTGATTGGATTTTGTGGCTGTGGGGGCGGAGTTATCCTCCCAGCTGGTATAAAAGGTGGGTTTATGTGAGTCTTGAGATCAGAGATCCCCCAAGACCACCTGAAGCACAGGTACCAGGGTGTGGGCTAAAGAGCACCCCCCCCCGCCAACTGGGATTACCAAAGGAAGGAGTGTCCAAGTGGATTCTTTGGAGAACCTTCAAAACAGAAAGGGAAGAGTGAGTTGGACCTACAATAGAAAGCCTAAAGCTTAGAGAAGTCAACACTCCATAAGCAAGGAGTAAAGGAAAAAAACAAATCAATGTAGGCAAGCAAAGAAAGTCTTCAACACAGTGAAGAGGCATTTGGAACCTACATTGGAATACAGGAAAGGAGAAGCCCATATGCCAGGAACACGAAGAAGAGACAACATGGGAAAGGTGCAGGATAATCCCATACCAAGCTCTACCAAGCCTGAGGAAGATTCCTACAGTGGGATCCCCCTGGGGATGGCCCAGGACACAGATATCAGAAATACAGTTGTGAACATACTTAAAGAAGTAAAATATTACAAAGAGCAAATCAAAGAATTAAGAAAAGAGAATGAAGAACTCAAGAAGGACCTAGAGAGAGAATGACAAACTCTGGAAGGAAGTGGAAACACTGAAAAGATCTCATGTTGAAAAAGATAAGGAAACAAACCAGCAAAGCAAAGACCTACAGGAAAAGATTGAGAAGCTCCAAAAGGAAGTGGAAATACTAAAGAAATCAGAACAGGAAATTAAAAAGGAAATCAGACACTCATCCAATCAAGAGGAAAGGAATGGAAAAAGCCTCAGAAACAGAATGGAGGAAGCAGAACAAAGAATATCAGACCTGGAAGATAACACAGAACAACTAAAAACCTCAAGGAAAGATTATGAAAAATTTAAAAATACACAAAAATGGAACAACCAGGAGCTGTGGGACACTATGAAAAGATCAAACCTCCGCATCATAGGAATAGAGGAAGGAGAAGAATCCCAAGAGAAAGGTATTGATCAGATCTTCAACAGAATAATAGATGAAAACTTCCCCAAACTAAAAAAGGACAAACCAATACCAATACAAGAAGCACATAGAACTCCAAACAGACAAGATCAGAAAAGAAATTCTCCACGCCACATCATAGTTAAAATGCTGGACACCCAAAACAAAGACAAAATTCTTAAAGCGACAAGAGAAAAACAACAAGTGACCTATAAGGGGAAACCTATCAGAATAACAACGGACTTCTCACAGCAAACGATGAAGGCAAGAAGAACCTGGAGCAAAGCATTCCCAGTGTTGAGGGACAATGGATGCCAGCCCAGGTTACTATACCCAGCAAAAATGTCAATCATAGTGGAAGGAGAGAGGAAAATCTTCCATGACATAAACAACTTGAAAGAATACATGTCCGGAAAACCAACCCTTCAGAGAATACTTGAAGCAATTCAAAGAACAGAAGAAAGGAGCAACCAACCCCAGGCAACTAGAAGGAGAAATCAATAAAAGCATAACTGCAGAAGTAGAAACCTAAATCAAAACCGCAGATGGATAATAAGGCAAAAGGAAGCAACACAAACCTATCAGTCATAACCTTAAATATTAATGGACTAAATTCCCCAATCAAAAGACATAGACTGGGAGACTGGATTAGGAAACAGAATCCATCGATATGCTGTCTGCAAGAAACACATCTTACCTTCAAGGACAGGCACCACCTTAAAGTGAAGGGATGGAAAAAAATATTCCAAGCAAATGGTACCAAAAAGAAAGCAGGTGTTGCTATTTTAATATCGGATAAAATAGACTTCAAAGTAAAAGAAATCAGAAGAGACAAAGAAGGCCATTACATTTTCATCAAAGGAACAATCCACCAAGAAGATTTCACAATTATGAATATATATGCCCCAAATTCTGGTGCACCAAACTTTATAAAGACAATTCTCCAGGACCACAAGTCACAGACTAACCCCAGCACACTCATAGTGGGAGATTTCAATACCCCACTGAGTCCTTTGGATAGGTCAACAGGACAAAAAATAAACAGAGAGACATCTGAACTGAACGATATGATACACCAAATGGACCTCATAGACCTCTACCGAACATTCCATCCTAATACCAGAGAATACACTTTCTACTCAGCACCCCACGGAACATTCTCCAAAATCGACCACATCCTGGGACACAGAAGAAACCTCTACAAATACAAAAAGATTGAAATAATTTCATGCATCCTGTCAGACCACAGTGCAATGAAGCTCAACATCAACACCAGGACAAGCCCTCCTGCCTACAAGAACACATGGAGACTAAACAACACACTCTTGAATAATGAATGGGTCAAGGAAGAGATAAAGAAAGAAATAAAAACATTCCTGGAACTGAATGACAATGACAATACAACACAACAAAACTTATGGGATACCTTAAAAGCAGTCCTAAGAGGGAAATTTATAGCCCTGGGTGCCTACATTAGAAAAACAGAAAGAGCACAAGTGAATGATCTAACACTACAGCTAAAAGCACTTGAGAGGCAACAACAGATGAACCCTAAACGCAACAGACAGGAAGAAATAACAAAAATCAGAGCAGAAATCAATGAAATAGAAACAAAGAAAACAATACAAAAAATCAATGAAGCCAAAAGTTGGTTCTTTGAAAGAATAAACAAGATAGACAGACCTCTAGCCCAGTTAACAAAAAGAAAGAAGGAACAACTCCAAATCAATACAATCTGTGATGAAAAGGGAAATATCACAACGGACAAGGAAAAGATCAAGAAAATTATATGGGAATATTACAAGAACCTATATTCTACCAAGTTTGAAAATCTAGAAGAAATGGATGAATATCTGAAATCTTGGGAATCACCAAAGCTTGGCCAAGAGGAGACCAGCAGCTTAAACAGACCCATAACATATGAAGAAATAGAGGATGTAGTAAGAAGCCTCCCAACTAAAAAAAGCCCAGGCCCAGACGGTTTCACAGCAGAATTCTATAAAACATTTCAAAAAGACCTACAACCATTATTTCTGAAACTGTTTAGAAGTATACAATCAGAGGGAACTCTCCCAAATTCCTTCTATGAAGCCAACATCACTCTATTACCAAAACCAGGCAAAGATACAACTAAAAAGGAGAATTATAGACCCATCTCCCTCATGAACACAGATGCCAAAATTCTAAACAGAATACTGGCAAATCGCATACAGACCCACATCAAGAAGATCATCCATCATGACCAAGTTGGATTCATACCAGAGATGCAGGGATGGTTCAACATACGAAAATCAATAAACATCATCAAACACATAAACGGAATCAAAGACAAAAACCACACCATCATCTCAATTGATGCTGAAAAAGCCTTTGACAAAATCCAGCATCCCTTCATGCTTAAAGTCCTAGAAGGAATTGGATTGGAGGGATCATTCCTCAATGTAATCAAAGCCATATACAGGAAACCCACAGCCAATATCATCCTAAATGGGGAAATGACAGAAACATTCCCTTTAAAGGTAGGAACTCGGCAAGGCTGCCCCCTATCACCACTCCTCTTCAATATAGTGCTTGAAACACTTGCTAGAGCAATAAGGCAAGAAAAGGATATTAAAGGAGTACTAATTGGAAAAGAGGAAGTCAAACTATCCCTATTTGCTGATGATATGATTGTTTACTTAAGGGATGCAAAAAACTCCACCAGAAAACTCCTAGAAACGATTAACAGCTTCAGCAAAGTGGCAGGATACAAAATTAACCTTAGAAAATCAATGGCCTTTCTTTACACCAAGAACAAGCAACTGGAGAAAGAATTCAAAGAGACCTTCCCACTCACAATAGCCTCAAAAACAATAAGATACCTAGGAACAAACCTAACCAAAGACACCAAAGACCTCTACAACAAAAATTTTAAACCCTTAAAGAAAGAAATTGAAGAAGACCTCAGAAGATGGAAAAACCTCCCATGCTCATGGATTGGGAAAATTAACATTGTAAAAATGTCCATTTTACCAAAACTCTTGTATAGATTTAATGCAATCCCAATCAAAATCCCCAAGAGTTTCTTCACAGGCTTGGAAACAAAAGTTCTTAAATTCATTTGGAGAAACAAAAGACCCCGAATAGCCAAATCAATCCTGAGTGAAAAGAGCTACACAGGAGGGATCTCTATACCAGATTTTAAACTATACTACAGGGCTATAGTCATAAAAACAGCCTGGTACTGGCACAAAAACAGACCTGTTGACCAATGGAACAAAACCGAAGATCCAAATCTGAGCACATACAATTTCAGCCATCTCATATTTGACAAGGGGGCCAAGAAACCACAATGGAGAAAAGACAGCATCTTCAGCAAGTGGTGTTGGCAAAACTGGATCACCACTTGTAGAAGAATGAAATTAAACCCCTACCTCTCACCCTGTACAAAAGTCAACTCCAGATGGATTAAAGACCTCAACGTGAAACCCCAAACTCTGAAGGTGATAGAAGAAAAAGTTGGCAGCAGACTACAAGACATAGGCGTAGGAAAAGACTTCCTAAATCAGACAGCAGCTGCACAAGAATTAAGGTCGACAATTGACAAATGGGACCTCATCAAACTCAAAAGCTTCTGTACATCAAAAGAAACAATCAAGGAAGTGAAGAGAAATCCCACAGAGTGGGAGGAAACCTTCACTGCAGATACATCTGACAAAGCATTGATTTCCAGAATATATAAACTACTCAAAAAACAAAGAAAAAAGAAAACAAACGACCCGCTCAATAGATGGAGCAAAGAACTGAACAGAGACTTCACAAGCGAGGAATTAGAGATGTCTGAGAAACACCTCAAGAACTGCTCAACATCACTAATCATTAAGGAAATGCAAATCAAAACCACTTTAAGATATCATCTTACTCCAGTAAGACTGGCTAGGATCAAGAAAACAAATGATACCAAGTGCTGGAGAGGTTGTGGGGAAAGAGGAACACTCATCTACTGCTGGTGGGAATGTAAACTCGTACAGCCACTATGGAAAGCAGTGTGGAGAACCCTTGGAAGACTTGGAATGCACTTGCCACCCGACCCAGCCATACCACTCCTAGGCATGTACCCTCAAGATTCACCCCACCACAGAGATACATGCACAGTCATGTTTATTTCAGCTCTCTTCACAATAGCAAGGAGCTGGAACCAATGCAAGTGCCCCTCAACTGACGGGTGGATAGAGAAAATGTGGTACATCTACACAATGGAGTTCTATGCAGCAGTAAAGAAAGATGACATCATGAGCTTTGCAGGAAAATGGCTGAAACTAGAGGACATCAGGCTGAGTGAAGTAACACAGTCCCAGGAAAACAAATGATGAATGGTATCCCTCATCTGTCGATGCTAGTGCCAATTACCTAGTTGTAAGTATTTCTTGTGCATGGCCCCTTGAGCTTTTGTCCAAGCAGTTGGGAGTGATGCATATTGGAAAGAACAACAACAACAGCAACAACAGAAAGGACTGCATCAAAGAACTGACTGAAACAGTGAACTTCTGCTCAAAACAGTCAACTTCCACATGGAGAATTTTGAGAAAGACTGAGAAGGAGATGAAAAGCATGTGTGGCAGAATGCATGAGCTCTGGTGGGGTGGGGAATAGGATGGGGGACACGGGTCTAGATTTGATAATCTTGTACAAAAATATATATAATAAAAATTTTTTAATTTTATATGATAAATCAAATGTCCCCAGATAGCCAAAGCAACCCTAAGCAAAAATAGTAATGGGGGGGATTACTATAACCAGACTTCAAACTATGTTAAAGAGCTATAGTCATTAAAACACCATGGTACTGGCACAAAAATAGACCCATAGATCAATGGAACAAAACTCAAGACCCAAACTTGAGTTCATGCAATTTCAGCCACCTAATATTTGACAAAGGGACAAAGAATAGTCTATGGAAGAAAGACAGTGTCTTCAGCAAATGGTGCTGGCAAAATTGTATCACCACTTGTAGAAGAATGAAACTAAACCCCTATCCCTCACCTTGCACAAATTCAACTCTAAATGGATCAAAGACCTCAATGTGAAACTTGAAACTCTGAAAATGTTAGAAGAAAACATTGGTAGCAACCTACAAGATATAGGTGTAAGAAAAGACTTTTTAATTCAGACAGTAGCTATGTAGGAAATAAGGTCAACAATCAACAAGTGGGACCTCATTAAACTAAAAAGCTGTGTACAGCAAAGGAAACAAAGAAGTGAAAAGAAAACCCATAGCATGGGAGAAAACCTTCACCAGTGACACATCTGACAGAGGTTTAATATCCAGAGTATATAATTACTCAAAAAACAAGGGACCAAGAAAACAAATGACCCAATTAAAAGATGGGCCAAGGATCTGAACAGAGACTTCTCAAGAGAAGATGTCTAAGAAACATCTTTGAAAGTGTTCAGCATCAGCTGGGCATGGTGGTGCATGCCTTTAATCCTAGCACTTGGGAGGCAGATGCAGGCAGATCTTTGTGAGTTCAAGGCCAGCCTGGTCTACAGAGCAAATTCCAGGAGAGCTGGGGCTAAAGGGAGACCCTGTCTCAAAAAGACCAAAAAAAAAAAAAAAAGTGTTCAGCATCGGGGGCTGGAGAGATGGCCTAGCAGTTAAGAGCACTGACTGCTCTTGCAGAGGACCTGGGTTCGATCCCCAGCACCCACATGGCAGCCGAGAACCATCTTTAACTCCAGATCCAGGGGAATCCGACCCCCCTCTTCTGACCTCCGCGGCATTGCACAACACAGGTGCACAAACCTACACAATTTTTAATAAGTGTTCAGCATCTTTAGTAATTAAGGAAATGGACATTAAAACCACTTTAAGATTTTATCTTACCCTGATAAGACTGGCTATGATCAAGAAAACAGATGAGAGGGGAACACTCATCCACTGCTGATGGGATTGCAAACTTGTGCAATCCCTGTGGAAATCAGTGTGGAGAACTCTTCAAAGACTAAAAATGAACCTCCCATTTTATCCAGTCATACCACTCCTGGGTCTATACCCAAAGAATTCATCCTATTGCAGAGACACTTGCACATCTATATCTATTGCTTCTCTTTTCACAATAGTGAAGAGCTGGAAGCAACCTAAGTGTCCCTCAACTGATGAGTGGACAATAAAAATGTGGAGTTCTATGTAGCAGTAAAGAAAGAGGACCTCATGAAATTTGCCGGTAAATGGATGGAACTAGAAGCTTTTATGCTAAGTGAACTGACACAGACTCAAAAAAACAATGACGTAAGTGTCTCTCATTTGTGGATCCTAGAACCAAATCCCTGTAAGTAAGTATATATCCAGATGTAACTACAGGAACCAGGTAAATGAAAAGGGACCAGGAAGGTAAAGGAAAGAGGGAACCTGAGACAGAAGACTAGGAGGTGACAGGCGTTACTAAGGGAGGAATGGATAAATCACGGTATCTAAATGGAGGAGAGTGGAAGGGTTAGAGAAGAAATGGTGGGGATAAAGGGAGGGAAAGGAGCCCAAGGAAGTGGAGTGATAAGAGACTACCAGTATCAAGAGAGAAATGGAGATACTTTAAATGGAGAAGACATGGAGGGAGGACTAAACAGGTAAAGGGAGAGAGGAGAGATACATAATGCCTAGCTAGGATAAAAATTAAAAACCAGAGAGAATATTAGTCTAACAATCTATTAACAAATTACACACACACTACCTCTACATGAGTCCATATGCAAAGATGAAGGCTGCATATCAAGAAACAGAACCAGACAGGAGAAGCCTTCCTTTGAGTTGTTGGCCAGGGTAGTCCAAGTGATTCCCAAAATTACACAGGCTATTGCCACAGACCTTGATTGCCTCCTAGAACCTGAAGGCAAGACCCTACTGCTGAAGACAGAATAAACTTTGGAGACTGGATTTTGAGCAATGGAGCTGGATCTGACATGGAAGCCACCACCCCTGAAGGTTAGCTCTCATAGCTGTGGAGAGCACTGTGCAAGCCACTCAGGGAGATAGATCATCAACCAATGGTCCAGCACCCGCCTCAGGACCAAATATTCCTGTGAATGGCCAGCACAGCTTACGACCTCAGTGCAATCGTGGCACTTCTATCTTGGGGTAAATCAATGGCTAACCAATTGGACCTAAAGCCTACTCAGTAGGAGGAAACTCATGTGTGGTATTGTTAACATACCCAGATGCACACATCTGGAGAGGGCATAGATCTTAGACAATTCCACAAGGTTTGCACATCCTTAGGCCGAGGTAACATTTATCCAACTACTAAAGAAGTATCCTCCTTATATTTACAGACAAATATCCCAGACACCACACAGAAAAGAAGCTTCTTTTGCACCACATGAGAATAGTACAGAGTCCCACAACTGGACACACACAGACATGATCTGTGAATGGCTCATACCTAGGCAAAGCTTCTACAATGCAACCTCTACACACAAGACCCAAGCATCATAGAACAAGGACCCAAGAAGGCATTAACTATCTCTTAACTCTCATTAAAGAAGCTCCTCCACACAACAGGAGACAAGGAACCCCAAAAGACCTGAATGGCCAAGCCATGGAGATTAGGAGTCTACAGAGTATGCTTCAACGGATAGACTGCTTATATTCAGTTTCACCCATCCAGTGCTTAGAGAACGTTGTGGAAGAAAGGGTGAAAAGATTGTAAGAGCCAGAGAGGTGATACAAGACCAAATGGAAAAGAATCTCACAATCTCCTGTGACCTGATTCATAGGAACCTATAGCATTGGTATCAGCATGCACAAGACCCATGCAAGCTCAACTGGACAAAACCCCACCACAAAACTGCAGACATGGGTAGCTGAGCCTAACCTTGGCTGAGAATATATTGGCAGCATATGGTGGTCAGGTGAGAGAGACCTGGCCTTCTTTAGAAAAGAGACTCCAGATAGGCTGATTAGAGCTGGGGGGGGCGGCTGGCACTGAGGTGTGAACAGGGCAAGTAATTTGGCACAATGGACTCATCACAAAAGACAGAAGGTGTGAATTCTGGGGGGGGTTGTGCAAAAGAGGTTGCCAAGGGAGAAGTAGGTATAATGGTGATCAAGACTGACTGAAAGATTGTATATGAAACACATACAACTTTCAATTAAAAATAATAAATAAAATATTTAAAGAAAATTCAAACGTGGAGCTGCTGCAATGCATAAAAAGGCAAAGGTACCTGCCACCAAGCCTGAAGACCTGAGTTCAATCCCTAAGGATGCATACAGTGGAAGCAGAGAACTGCTCTCTCTCTCTCTCTCTCTCTCTCTCTCTCTCTCTCTCTCTCTCTCACACACACACACACATACACACACTAAATGTAAATGAAAAAAAACTCAAGTCTCTGGAAAGGCAAGAACAAATGAAACTCAAACCCAACAGACAAGAAGAAATAACAGAAATTAATGAAATAGAAACAAAGAAAACTAAGAATCAGTGAATCTAAGAGCTGGTTCTTTTAAACAAGATAGGCCCTTAGCCAAGTTCAAAGAAAGAAAAATACAAATAAACAAAATCAGAGATGAAAGGGGAAACATCACAACAGACAACAAAAGATCCAGAACATCATAAGGGAATACTTTAAAAATCTATACTCTATTAAATTTGAAAACCTAACAGAAATGGGTGAATATCTTAAATCATAGGAATCGCCAAAGCTAAACCACAGCTTAAACAGACCCATAACATATAAGGAAATTGAAATAGTAATACAAACCTCCTGACAAAACCCCAAGCCCAGATGATTTACAGCAGACTCTACTTGACATTTAAAGAAGATCTACAACCAATACTGCTTAAATTATTCAAAAAGATAGACACAAAGGGAGAACTCCCAAATTCCTTCTGTGAAGCCACCATCATTCTAATACCAAAGCCAGGTAAATACACAGCCAAAAAAGAAAACTATAGAGCCATATCCTTAATGAATATACGTGGAAACATTCTCAGCAAAATACTTGAAAACCACATACAGGCACACATCAAAAAGATCATGCAGGGGCTGGAGAGATGGCTCAGTGGTTAAGAGCACCAACTGCTCTTGCAGGGGACCCAGGTTCGATTCCCAGCACCCACATGGCAGCTAAGAACCATCTTTAACTCCAGTTCCAGGGGAATCCAACACCCTCTTCTGACCTCCGCAGCATTGCACAACACGGGTGCACCTACCTGCATGCAGACAGTACATTCATACACATAATAAATAAATAAATAAATAAATAAATAAATAAATAAATAAATATTTTCTTAAAAAAAAAGATCATGCAGGGATACACAATAAGACAAGAGGGAGAAATAAAAGTAATACTAATTGGAAAAGAAGAGGTCAAACTATCCCTTTTTGTAGTTGATATAGTACTATACCTAAGAGGTCCTAAAAATTCCACCAGAAAACTCCTAGAAGTGATTAACACGTTCAATAAAGTGCCAGGTTACAAATTTAATCTACAAAAATCAGTACCATTTCTATATAGCAAAAACAATCAGAGAAAGAGTACCTGGGAACACTCCTGTCCTAATTTACTTTCAATTGTTGTGACAAAACAATCTGACCAACACCAGCTTGGAGAGGAAAGAGTTTATTCATCTTACATCTCACAGGTCACAGTTCATCACTGAGGGAGGGAGACCCAGGTAGGAACTCAGGGCAGGAACCTGGAAGCAGGAGCTGCACAGGCCGTGAAGAACGCTGCTTACTGGCTTGCTCCCCTGACTCATGCTCAGCCTGCTTTCTTATATAACACACATCCTGCCCAGGGATGGCACCACCCACAGTGTGCTGGAACCCTCCCACATCACTCAGCAATCAAGAAAATCCCCACAGACATGTCTACAGGCCAATCCAATGGAGGCAATTCCCCAGTTGAGGCTCCCTCAACCCAGGTGTGTCAAGTTGGCACTAAAGCTATCCAGCACACCTCCCATTCACAATAGCCTCAAAAATAAATAAAATATCTCAGAATAAACCTGACCAAAGACAACAAAGATCTCTACAATGAAATATTAAATTTTTAAAGAGGTTGAAGAAGACACTAGAAGATGGATCTCCCATGCTCATGAATTGAAAGAATTAATATTATGAAAATGACCATCCTACCAAAAGCAATATATAGATTCAAGGCAATTCCAGTCAAAATCCCTTATGACATTCTTCACAAAATTAGAAAAAAAAATCCTAAAATTCAAATGAAAGCACAAAAGACCCTGGATAGAGAAAGCAATACTGAGTACAAAGAGCAATGCAGGAGGGATTGCTGTACCAGATCTCGAACTGTATTACAGAGCTATAATCACAAAAACAGCATAGTATGCCTGGCATCGTGGCACGTGCCTTTAATCCCAGCACTCAGGAGGCATAGGCAAGAGGATCTCTGTGAATTCAAGGACAGCCTGGTGTACAGAGCAAGTTCCAGGCCAAATGTGACTAAAGGGAGACCCTGTCTCAAAAAAGACCTCCCCCCCAAAAAAACAGTATGGTACTGGCACAAAAATAGACACACAGATAATTGGAACATAATCGAAAATCAAAATGTGAGTACACACAATTTCAGCCACTGTCCCGCGCAGCAGTCTCGCCGGCAAGAACTTCATGCGGACAACAGGATTCTTCTGCAGCAGTATTTATTGTGCACAGCTCTTTTAGGAGAAGGACCCCGAAACGGGGAAGAGGCACTGCTTATATAGCAGTCTAGAGGGTTCGTGTATGCTCTGGATAGGTGTACTGGCCCGATGCCTCATTTGCATGTCCAATGCATGGGCTCGTAGCGCAACAGGGGCCAATGCCTCATTAGAATATTAGGTGTGTGGGCTCAAAGTCATGTGCAGATTGCCCAATGCATAGGCAACGGTGGGAAACGGCTTGTAGTGACTCAGGAAGTCGGTGCCATCTTTAGGGCGCGGTGCGGCACACACTGTTTGTGTGGTAGGCTGCCAACAGTTCCCCCTTTTCTATAAATTGGCTGGGAGAATGCCTGTCTTAGGTTGCCACTGCAGAGGTCTTTCTTACCCATCATGGGGAAAACAAACAGCTTTTGGTTTGCTCCCTGTCTTAGGTTGATAAGACTTGCAGAAGGTCTTACCCGTCATTGACTACTTCTCCAGCATACTAAGCCAAATGTTTGGGGAGGAGCCTGCTTCCAAAGCTGCAAGGGCTTGTGCAATGACTACTTTATCGCGCTGATGTTGGGCACGGAGCCTACACATAATCCAGAGCATAATTATAATCCCTCCACATAGAAATAGGCCAAACCCCGCCACCCCTGCCCATTCTTTGAAGTGTGAGACGGCAGTAGCAATCCAGGAAGCCAGTCCTTCAGCAAGGGAGGCGTCCACTCTAGTCGAGTTCACGGTGACAATAGCCATGCGAAGTTGGTTCATCAAGCTGTCAAATTCTCCAGTCCAATTACCTAAAAGATAACTGGACAATTGTTTAGACAAATTTGCTGCCCTTGTGAAGTTTTGATATTGGATGCTGGTCACACATAGACTGGAGTATTTCCATTCGCAGCCAAGTTGGGCCAGCTGCCACAGTACATCCACTTGTTCTTGGACTAAGTCTATCCTTTGATTTATTACCATAAGTCCACCTTTTAACTGGGCATTAATTGCGCGGAGGTCATGTAGAAGCCTCCATTTACCTGATCTCTTTTTTATAACGAAAACAGGGGTATTCCAGGGAGAATTGGAGGGCTCCAAGTGCTTAAGTTCCAGTTGTTCTTTTACCAACTGATGAGCTGCTGCAAGTTTTTCAGAGGATAAAGGCCATTGAGGAACCCATATCGCCTCCTCTGTGAGCCAAGGTATGGGTATTAAGCCCTCAACAGCCTCTAGGAAAAACCCAGACCATGTTTATCTAATTTTGGTTTGGTGGGCACAGGCTCAGTTATGCCTTGTTGGAATTTTCCCAGGCCTTTCCCAGGGACATATCCCATTTTTGTCATCATGTTTTGAGCTGGAGTAGAGTATTCATTTATAAGTTTTAGCCCTAATTGTTTCATGATATCCCTTCCCCAGAGATTAATGGGTAGGGGAAGGACGTAGGGGGTAAACTTTCCCTGTTGCCCTTCTGGTGCTTTCCATTCTAATTCCCTAGAGCTTATGGAGGGCGAGGATTCATACCCTAAACCTTGTAATGAGTGTGCAGAATGAGTCACGGGCCAGGCAGTTGGCCACCATTGTGCAGCTATTATACTTTTATCGGCTCCAGTATCTAGGAGACCCTCAAACCTTTTTCCTTCAATTAGTAATTGTAGTGTAGGTCGGGTGTCAAGGCTAGCTATTAAATAAGCCGAGTCAGTACCGGTCGAACCAAATCCACTATTCCCCCTATCCGCTGAATGAGATGGAAATAATTTGTGGCAACTGGGGAGAATGAGGAGCTGAGCAATACGGTCTCCAGGAGAAATTGAAAAGAGCCCCCTGGGGGATGAACACATTATTTTAAGCTCGCCTGTATAGTCTTGGTCAATAACCCCGGGGTGAACTATGAGGCCTTTGAGGGTCACAGAAGAGCGACCCAGTAGTAAGCCCACAGTGTTGTCTGGTAGCGGGCCATGAAAGTCAGAGGGGACAGGGTGTACTCCCATTTGTGGGGTTAGCACTATTCTGGCGGTGGAACGGAGGTCCAGTCCTGCCGAGCCTGAGGTGGCTCTTCGTGGGTGTTCACACGAGAGTGCGTCCAATGTATGCGAGTGTGGGGGTCTCCATATGTTCGAGGGCCCTGAAGACGAGGGCCCCGCATCTCGTTTTTTGAATCCTCTAGAGGGCGCCCTTTGATATCTTTTACCGAGCGGCATTCATTTGCCCAGTGTTTTCCCTTTTTGCATCTAGGACAAAGCCCAGGTACTCTTATGTTACCCTGGGTAGTACACTCCTTTTTTATATGACCTGGCTTTCCACATTGGAAACAAACAGGCGACTTGATAGGTCTAGCTTGTCTCTGCCCTTGTAATATGGCTGCTGCCAGCCCAGCATTGGTGAGGGGTCCTCCTATCTCTCTGCATGCCCTCAACCATGATTGTAGGCCTTTTGTCTTACGGGGGATGATGGCCGCCCTGCATTCCTTAGTGCATTGTTCAAAAATGAGTTGCTCTATAAGGGGCATTGCCTGTTCCTGGTCCCCAAAAATCCTCCCCGCAGCTTCCAATAGTCTAGCAACGAAGTCAGAAAAGGGTTCACTCGGGCCTTGAATTATTTTTGTTAAATTGCCCGAGACTTCTCCCTTATTTGTTAATGTTTTCCAGGCTCGCAAAGCTGCAGTTGATATTTGGCTATAGACCGCAAGCGGGAAGCCGGTCTGATCAGCAGCATGTTCCCCCTGACCAGTAAGCATGTCGAATGTCCATCGGGCCGCCTCGCCTCCAGCTGTAGCGTTAGAGCGGGCTTGTGCCTGACAGGCATCATGCCAGAGCGCCTTCCATTCTAGATATTGCCCCATGGTGAGGAGGGAAGCCTTTGCTACATACTGCCAGTCTGTAGGTGTCATAGCAGTGCTGGCTAGTCGCTCTACTTGGGACACAGTGAAATTAGCATTAACTCCATAAGTGCGGACTGACTCCACTAATTCTTTAACTTGCTTGTGCTCTACGGGCTGATGGCCGCGCTCACCGTCAGCGTTTTCTATAACTGGGAACATTTGCCTCATGGCATGTCGCACCTCCGGTGAACAGAAGGAGGTAGAGCATTTCCCAGGCGCATAAGGCGGAGGAGCTGAAGGCAGGGGAGCGGGAGAGCTATGGGACTCGTCTACTTTCAGTTTTAACCTGTCCCTTCGCCGGGCGGGGTGAAAGTGTTCACTTTTGTACCGGGCTGCTTCCTCCTCTAGTTCCTCCTCCTCAGATGGTGATAGTTTCTCATTAGAATCTGAATCACTTAATGTCAGGGCTTGTAGGTCTCTAAATGGGTATAAGGTACCTTTATCAATGACCTCGCTAGCATCTTGTTTTTTAGAGGCTTTTTTCTTTGAATGCGCATCTAACCTTTCACTCCGTTCTGTTTCTGACATGCTTTCCTGAAGGTCTGCAAGGGCTTGTTGTCCTTCCCTAATTTTTTCTTTACAGTTTTGATCCTGAAGACAGGATTTAACTAATTTCCAAATAGGAATAGTCCCTGCTTTAAGCTTCCCGGTACGCTGTTCCCTGTCCAAGTCGCCTTTGAGTTTGTCCCAGCTAGAGAGAGTAAGCGATCCAGTGGATATAAACCAAGGAGCGCAACGATCTACTTCCTGAACAAAAGTATTAAGAGTTTTAGTAGAAACTTTTAATTGCCTTCCTTTCAGAACCGCCTGAAGAGCGGTAACCAAAGAATGTGTATTACCCATCCTGGAGGCGATGCAGCCTTTGTGTTCAAAAAACAATGTTACAAGGACAATTACAACAGCCAATAAAATGATTAGGCAAGCTTCCAATCCCTCTAGATCGTCAGAGAAAAGCATATCTCTCAGAACTGACCTTAAAATTAATACCTGAGCGCAGTTCTGAATCCACTTCGGAAGTCGAAGGGTCCTCTCGGCGCCAGCGATGTCAGGTTCCCGGGCCCGGGCTTTCGGCACCACTTGTCCCGCGCAGCAGTCTCGCCGGCAAGAACTTCACGCGGACAACAGGATTCTTCTGCAGCAGTATTTATTGTGCACAGCTCTTTTAGGAGAAGGACCCCGAAACGGGGAAGAGGCACTGCTTATATAGCAGTCTAGAGGGTTCGTGTATGCTCTGGATAGGTGTACTGGCCCGATGCCTCATTTGCATGTCCAATGCATGGGCTCGTAGCACAACAGGGGCCAATGCCTCATTAGAATATTAGGTGTGCGGGCTCAAAGTCATGCGCAGATTGCCCAATGCATAGGCAACGGCGGGAAACGGCTTGTAGTGACTCAGGAAGTCGGTGCCATCTTTAGGGCGTGGTGCGGCACACACTGTTTGTGTGGTAGGCTGCCAACAAGCCACCTCATATTTGACAAAGATACCAGGAACACTCACTGGAGGAAAGACAGCATCTTCAGAAAATGGTGCTGGCAAAACTGGATCACCACATGTAGAAGAATGAAACTAGACCCTCATCTTTCACCTCACACAAAAGTCAACTCCAAATGGATCAAAGACCTCAGTGTGAAATTTGAAACTCTGAAAGTGTTAAAAGAAAATATTGGCAGTAACCTACAAGATATAGGTGTAGAAAGGACTTTCTAAATCAGACATCAGTTGCTCAGGAATTAAGGTCAACAATCAACAGGTAGGACCTCATTAAACTAAAAGCCCACGGAGTGGGAGAAAATCTTCACCAGTGACACATCTGACAGAGGTTTAACATCCAGAATAGATAAAGAACTCAAAAAACAAAGAAGAAAACAAGTGACCCAATTAAAAGACAGATTAAGGGTCTGAACACAGAGTTCTCAAAAGAAGGAATAAAGATGGCGAAGAAATGTCTTAAAAGTGTTCGACGTCAGGGCTGGAGAGATGGCCTAGTGGTTAAGAGCACCAACTGCTCTTACAGAGGACCCAGGTTTGATTCCCAGAACCCACATGGTGGCTGAAAACCATCTTTAACTCCAGTTCCAGGGGAATCCGATGCCCTCTTCAGCAGCATTGCACAACACGGGTGCACAGACCTCCATGTAGACAGTACATTCACGCACTTATAAATAAAAATAAATAAATAAAAATTAAAAAAATGTTTTTAAAAAGTGTTCAACATTGTTAGTAATTAGGGAAGTGCAAATTAGAAAATTGTGATTGCATCTTACCCCAGTAAGACTGACTAAGATCAAGAGAACAAATGATAGCAAATGCTGGAGAGGCTGTGGGGAAAGGGGAACACTCATCCACTGCTGGTGGGATTGCAAATTCGTGGAACCCCTATGGAAAGCAGTATGGATAACTCTTAAAAAACTAAAAATTGGGCCAGGCATGGTGGCGCATGCCTTTAATCCTAGCACTTGGGAGGCAGAGGCAGGCGGATCTTTGTGAATTCAAGGCCATCCTGGTCTACAGAGTGAGTTACAAGACAGCTGAGGCTACAGGGAGACCCTGTCTCAAAAAGACAAAAAAAAACAACTAAAAATTAAGCTGGGTATGGTGGTGCATGCTTTTAATCACAGCACTCAGGAGGCAGAGGCAAGTGGATCTCTGTGAGTTCAAGGCCAGCCTGGTCTACATAGTGAGTTCCAGGGCAGCTGGGTATAGAAAGAGACCCTGTCTCAAAAAGACAAAAAAGAAAGAAAGAAAGAAAGAAAGAAAGAAAGAAAGAAAGAAAGAAAGAAAGAAAATGAACCTACTATGTGACCTGGTGATACCATTTCTTGGCATATTCCCAAAAAATTCATCCTATTTTGGAGAGGCTTATACATCCATGTTTGTTGCTGCTCTTTTCACAATAGCTAAGAGATGGAAGTGATTATCCACTTGTCAGTCCCTCAACTGACAAGTGGATAATGAAAATATGGTACATTTACACAATGGAGTTTTACTCAGCAGTAAAGAAAGATGAAATTTTCAGGTAAATGAATGGAACTAGAAAAATGTTATACTAAATGAAGTAACACAGACACAGAAAAAGAAATAATGTATGTTTTCCCTCATTTGTGAATTTTAGAGCCAAATCCTTATATGTGAGTAAGTATCCTGATGTAACTGCAAGAACCAGGAAAATGGAAAGGAACTAGGGTGGTGAAGGCTACATAACAACAAACAGTGCCAGACAGGAGAAACCTTCCTTTGAGTCTGTGGCTATGGTAGTCCAAGAGACTCCCCAAATTACACAGGCTATTGCCACAGCTCTTGTCGAGTGCTTTTCATTAACATTAATAAGAGATGTCACACAGTGTGAAAAAAGACATTCTGGACATAGCACACATGTAACCCAGCACTGGTTAGATAGCAAAGACAGGCAGAGCCCTGGGCTCCTTAGTTGGGGAATCCAGCCTACCTAGGGAATTCCAGGTGGGATGAGAGACCCTGTGTCAAATTTAGTTCTGAACTTTAATTTTTTTAATTTTATGTGTATAAGTGTATTGCCTGCATGTGTGTAAGTGTACCCATGCTGTGCAGTGCCCTTGGGGGTCAGAAGAGGACATTGGATCTCCTGCAGATGGAGTTACAAACAGACCCTGGGAATCGAAACTGGATCCTCTGCAAGAGCAGCCAGCACTCTTAACTGTTGAGCTATTTCTCCTGCCTCTTATATATTTTTTAAATTACATTTTTATTTTAGTGTATATGAGAGAGAGTGAGCAAAAAGGTAGACAAGGGGATGATGTTCAGGAGTTAGTGCTCTCCCGCTGCTGTGCGAGTTCTAGGAATCAAACTCAAGTCACCAGGCTTGGCAGCAAGCACCTGCATCAACTGAGTCATCTCACCAGCCCAGCCTTCCTAAAGATTCAACAGTTCATGCCTGTGAACCCAGACAAGCCTCACCAAGGTGGTGGGTGTTTCATGAGTCTGGGAGCCATTGTGTGTGGGTGTGCTCATGTGTCTAGATACCCATGCTGGACCCATGCATGTATCTCAGAGGCCTGTGTCTGCTGCGGTGAACTGAATAAGAAATGTCCCCCATGAACTAGTGTATTTGAGCACTTGGTCCCAGTTAGTGGTGCTGTTTGGGGAGGTTATGGAACCTTTAGGAGGTGCAGCCTCACCAGAGAAAGTGGCTCTCCAGGGGCGGGGTTTAAGAGTTGATGTCCCCTGCTTGAGGTAGCTAGCGGTGTCTGCCTTAATCTCGGCACTCAGGAGGCAGAGGCAAGCAGATCTCTGTGAATTCAAGGCCGGCCCAGGTTACAAGCAAGTTCCAGACCAGGTGGGGCTACAGGGAGACCCTATTTTAACAAACCGAAACAGTAACAACAACCAGATTCTAGCCTGGCCTCACTTCCTGTTCTACCTCTCTGCTTCCTATGCAGGGATGGATTGCACACTCTTGGCTCCCTGCCGCTGCTGCCATGCCTTCCCCACCATTATGGGCATCTAGCCTTCTGGAACCATAAACCAAAATAAACTCATAAGTCATGATATTCTATCACAGCAACAGAAAAGGACTAGTGCTACAGCCCTCGGGGATCTGTCCTAGCATCTCGTTCCCTCTAGCCTCTCACACTATGAGTGGTGGGCAGGTGTAGCAGCTACACATGGCTCCTTACGTATGCAAGAGTTCAGTAAATAACATCTGTCCTCCCGGGGCTCTGTGTGTGTGTGTGTGTGTGTGTGTGTGTGTGTGTGTGTGTGTGTACGTACAGTGCTATGTATGCATGTCTGTGTCTTAGGGGCCGTGTATGAGAAGCTACTTGAATGGTGTACTGGAGACAGGTCAAGAACCCTCTTCCTGCCCAGCGTGGTGGCAAACGCCTTTAATCCTAGCACTTGGGAGGCAGAGGCAGGCAGATCTCTGTGAGTTCAAGGCCAGCCTGGTCTACATAGCAAGCTCCAGGCCAGTGGGGACTAAAGGGAGTCTCAAAAATACCAAAAAAAAAAAAAACANTTTGACCTTACAATTCATGATGCAGTCTGGTTGCCAAGTACATTACTTTACTTAATAGATAATTGAATGCATGAACTGGTGGGGTGGGGGGAATGGGGGGGGACACGGGTCTAGAGTTGTTAAAAAATAAAAATAATAAATTTATTAAAAATGAATTTTAATAATAAAACATACAAAAGAAATGGATATCAAAATCTAAAAAAAAATCACAGAGTGTCTATTAGAAATCAGCTTTACCATATCCTCCACTCTGTTTTAACTTTTGAAACCTGAGTGAATATTTCAGTCCAATTCAGTTGGCTCTAATTTCAATTCCAAATGCTTTGGAGAAGACTGTTAATATGAGGGAAAAGGTAACAAGTCCCAAGGACTTCCTGTACAATAATGTTTAAGTTATCATGGCCTGAGCTTTGGAAATGTATCTCTATCTAAAAAAGCAAAAAGAACAGAGAGGAGCTGAGAGAGCAAAGAAAGGGAATGGACCGACTTTGAGTCTATTAATGGTGCAAGTGTTGCTTTCACACTGACAATTGGTGTTCAGTTCCTCAATTTATTCCATTAACTTTTGCTTAGTACCTACTCAGTATGAGCATACTGGATGCAGAGGTCACAAAGATTAATTTAAGAACTATAAAAATTTGTCTCTGGAGCGATGGCTCAGTAGCATCTTAACACATCGTAAAGACTGGCTTGGATCAAGAAACAAATACTCCTGGGTATATACCCTAAGACTCATCCTACCTGCAGGATATGTTACAACATGATTTATTGCAGCTTTGTTCAAAATAGCAAAAAGCTAGAAGCAACCCAGCCCATATCCTTCCGCTGATGGATGTATAATTAAAATGTGGTACAAGATCTACAAACAATGGAGTTCTACTGCAGCAGAAAGAAAAACAAACTCAAGAAAATTTTAATAGGTAAATGGATGGAATAGAAGCCATTATGCTAGTGTGAAGTAATGCAGTCCCAGTTCCTCATTTATGATTCCTGTCTCCAATCTTATATGTAAGTCAAGGTGGGTAATTTTTTTTAGTAAAAAATTATAGTGCCAAACATTGACTAATACTACTATTAAAGGATAAAGCTTGAAGTTTAATGTCTCTATTTTCCTACAGTTCTAGGATTTATGAGAAAGAATAAATTTTCTTCTTTGAAAATAATCCTAAACATATTCAACTTGCCTAATGTAACTTAGGAAACATAAAGTTATGTTTCTTTCTGCCTGCATGAAAGATTACTGTTAAAATGTGAATCCATAAACGGTGTTTTGGGAATTAACCTATAGTTTAATTTCAGACTCTTTCATTTTGGTATATGTGTGGAGTGTATATATGCATATTTGGAGTAATATAAATATTAAAGAGAAAATTAAATTAAAGAACTTGTTCAAAGAAACTGACCAAAATAGTAAACTTCTACATCAAAATGTTTTTAAAAGACTAAGAAAAAGATATAAGACAGGACTTAAAATGTAAGGCAGAATGCCAATGTGCTCTGGTGGGGGCAGGCCATGGATTAGGAAACCAGTTTAAATTTGAGAAAGGTTGTATAAAATGCATAAAAGCTCAAAAAATTGTTAAAGTCTGTCATAGTGTCGAGTTATCAACTATTCAGTGTGAAGTCTGGTTCACAAGTCAAAAATGAAAACATGCAAGAGGAAAACATTCCAAGGAGTCAGGCAAAAGTAAGTCTGGAATAAGAGAAAAAAAAAAAAAAAAGAATGCCAGACAAAATTTAAATATCCTTAGCCTAACTTTCTGCTGGGTGACATGTGTGTCAGCCCAGTCACTCACTTTGCAGTCTTCTAAAGGAGTGATACATAATTGAGGAACTTGTTGCCTTTACTCTGAAAGGTAAGGTGACAGCTTTCCATCAGAGATACCTAAACAAACAATGGAGGGTCTTCTGTCTCTATTTGCTGTCAGCTAGAGTCTGCAAGGAAGGCCTTGCAGGACCTCCTGTACTTTACCATCTCTTCCTCCTTCATTCTGTCTGAAGACATGAATTTTATAATATTCTGAGAGAAAAAGAAGCAAAATAATTTAATGTCCTGCATTGGACAATAACATTCAATGAATCTATTTGGGTGACTTAGAGATACAAAAATTACATCACCTAAAATAATTTTATGATATAACAAGGTTATTTTAGAAACTGACCTAGATTTATTATTGAATAAATAATCCTGGCTTTCTCAAAGGAAAGAGTGTTTTAAAGATCATAAATATTTAAAAAAATGCCCAAGGTTTTTTTACACAGAGAAAATTTCATTGAGGCTTAAGTATGAATAGAAAAACATCTGCATTATAAAAATCAATCCATTCAGTTCTAGCTTTAAATATCTGCGATGATTGCAATGCATAAAACACATGCTAGCATAATTCAATCAACTTATAATACTACATGCAATGTATACTCATAACATTTAAGTTCTGTCTACCAGTATTTTAGATGAGTATCCTGTTCACCCAATTAGTCGTCCTTCAAATACCTGGAATTCTAAGAAGCCACCTTGGTCACAGACATCACTGCCACACTCATGTATACCTGCGGTATTTGCCATGTTGCTTTGCATGCACTTTACACTGGATTAACCCATTGATTCTTTATCTTTTATTTTATTTAAAAATTTTGAGGTAAAATTGAACAATCCTACTTTCTGATTTCAGTAATTATTTTTTCAAGAGAGTGAACTTTTTAAACCCATAAATGAATATAATAGGAGAAATATGAAAACGCTGTACATCATGAGGTACCTACCAGTCAAATGCAAATCCAGCCACAGTGAGATGTAATCTCAAACTTGCCTTATGGATATTGTCATAAAAGTAAAAAAATTGAGAGTGTAAGTCAAGGGATGTGAAGAAAATGATAAACTATACTTGATGCAGGCTTCTTACAATGTTTCCACTCCATATGTACTCTGGCTAGCTGGGTTATTCTGTCTCTGCCTCCTATCTCACTGTTAAGAGTTCTGGGATCACAGATGCAGGCCACCATCCTAAAGTTTTTAACATGAGTTCAAGAATCAAACTTCAGGCCACATAACAAAGTGCTTTTACCTGATGAAACCATCTTGCCAGTCCCAGGAAACTTTTAATTTAACTTATTTATTATTAATTTTGTTATGTATATGAGTGTACTTGTCTGCATGAGTGTACTAGTCTGCACCCGTGTTCGTGCAATACTTCGCCAGGTCAGAAAGAGGGTATCAGATTCCCCTGGCACTGGAATTTAAGCTGTTGGGTTTCTGAGCCCCATGTGTGCTAGGAATCAACCTGGGTCCTCTGAAAAAAAAAAAAAAAAAAAAAAAAAAACCATCTCTCCAGCCCCCCAGTGAATACTTTTTTTATGCATTGATAGTTGCAATATAAATTAGTATGGCCATAAGAAAAATACCGTAGAAATTTCTTTAAAGAACTGAAACCATATCTACCATATGATCCATAGACCCTTCTTCTGGGTATACATCCAAAGAAAGCCTGCATTCCCATACTTATTAGCACTCACAATAACCAAATAAGAAACCAGCAAAGGCGTTCACTGGTGGATGAGTAGATAAGGAAAATGTGGGCACATATATGGAATGGAATATTATTCAACATAAAAAGAATGGTGTCCAGTCACTTGGAATAAAGTAGATTGTATGACATCATGTCAAAGGAAATAGGCATATATTAAGGAAAAATAAATAATTCAATTCATACTTTTTCGTATGTGGAAAAAAAAATATGTCAGAATAGAAACTACAATAATGAATTGATAAACTAGTAATTGGTTCATATGGACGGAGAAGGGGACCCCCAGATAGCATGTACCAAGTACAGATCAATGAGGCATGGGTTACTGAGTTCCACAGTTAAGGAAATGGAAATGCTAATTACTCTAATTTCATCAGCTCATGATTTTTGAAAAAAATATTACATTGTACCCTTAGATATGGTATAAATTTTATACATTAATTAATTAACTTTATAAATTAGATGACACTAAATTTTAGTTGAAGTCATTAGGCAACCTAAATATACCAATTGCAAAGGAAAAGGATGGCTCAGAAAAAGAACCTGCAAATTTCTTTCAGTGTTAGGTCATATGTTCAGAATTCTCGGGGCTGACATCTCAGATGCCTTTAAGTTCCAAGAAAACAGTCAAAAAGTAGGTCTCAGTCCATGTGGGAACAGAGGTAACCAGAGAAGACAACCTCGACTGAAAAGGTAGCTCCTACAAATGCCTCAGGCTGTGAAACAGTCTCTGTGAAATTATGTAATTGCTTATGTTGGCAACTAAATTTTTTCCTTTTATTCTTTATTTTATGTGTATTAGTGTTTAGCTTGCATGTATGCAAGAGCACCAATGGGCAATGTAATGCTTTATGGAGGTCAGAAGAAAATACCAGATCCCCTGGAACTGGGTTTCTGATGGTTTGTTTAGCCATCATCTGAGCACTAGGAACTGACCCTGGGTCCTCTGCAGCAGGTGCTCTAATGGCTAATTCTGAATATTATTTAAGGTAAATCTTGGCTTTTAACTTTTTTCTAATCACTAAATTTAATCCATAGAGAGTAAATGTTATCTTCCATGTAATTATTATGTAACTTAAGTATACTATTCTTAAATTTTGTGTTCTTGAAGACATTAAAATAGCTCTTTTTTTACTCTGTGTGTGGTGTATGTACGGGTAATTATGCATGAGGTCATGTGGGTGTAAGTGGGTATACATGGGTGTGGATCTGTGCATGTTGATACATGGTGCATACATTCATGTAGGCCAAGGGTCTTTCTTTTTTATTTATTATTTTTTTATGTGTATGAGTGTACTGTCTGCATTAGCTTGGTTGAACCCGTGTCCTGAAATGCCGCGAAGGTAGAAGAGGGCAATCGGATTCCCCTGGAACTGGAAGTTAAGACCAGTCCTTAGTCACCATGTGAGTGCTAGGAATCGACCTGGGTCCTCTGAAGAGCAGTCGGTACTTCTTAACCACTGAGCACCATCTCTCCAGCCCCAAGGTCCTCATTCTTAAAATTGGTTTAATTTTTCTTCATTGATTCCACCTTATTTATTAAATATTATGTTTATTATTTTTCTTTCTTTTTTTTTTTTTTTTTTTTTGCCTGTATGTATGTTAGGGCATCTGTTTTTGTACAATGCCTGTAGAGGTCAGAAGAAGGTTTTGGATTCCTCTGGAGCTGGGGTTAGGGACAGTTGTTAGCCACCATGAGGGTGCTGGGAACTGAACCCTGGTCCTCTGGTGAGAACAAGCCAGTGTTCTTAACCACTGAGGCCACCTTTACAGGCCAAAACATAGGTGATATAATATATCCAGAAAATTAATTAATTAATAATTAATTAATTAATAAACCTATGGTATGGGTGTTATAGCACATGTCTGAATTCCTAGTTGGGAAGTAGCAAAGAAAGTTTTGGGTTTTTTTTTTTTTTTTTTGTACTTTTTTGAGAACAGTGTTCCCTTTAGTCCCAACTGTCCTGGAACTCCACTCTATCGACGCAGGCTGGCCTTTGACTCACAGAGAATCCGCCTGCCTCTAGCCTCCCAATGCTAGGATTAAGGCATTGCCCACCTTACACCCAGTGTGAGAAAGTTATTTTTATTAATGTAGAATTTCTATAGTTGTATATATTTGTCAAAACCCTTAATGTATATGACCTGGTCAATTTAGTTGCTCTCAAAAATGAATTTGGAGCCCGGCATGGTAGTCACACCTTTAATCCTACACTTGGGAGGCAAGGCAGGGGAGTCTCTTGTGATTCAAGGCTAGCCTGGTCTACAGAGTGAGTCCAGACAGCTAGGGCTAACGAGAGAACCTGTCTCAAAAAGACCAAAAAAAATAAAAAAATAAAAATAATAATAAATAAAAGAAATTCAGTATCACCAGCACCATAGTAAAAAACCTGGATGGTGCATGCAGCTGTAATTCCTGCACTGGGAAGGCAGAAAGAGGAATATCACTGGGGCCAACTGAATAATAAAGTTCCAGGTTCAGTGACAGATCCTGTTCAAAAAATAGAGGACAGTGGGATTAAGGAAGACACCTGGAACCTTGAACTCTGGTCATAATGCATACACATCAATGCCCAGTGTCCGTACACTACAGTGTATACACTCACAACCATATAAAAATTACAATTAGAACCAGTATATAGTCCAAAAATCCCAGTACTTTTTGGAATATATAAAAATTAAAAATGAAATCAGTATGTCAATGAGCCATTTGAAGTCTCCTGTTCACTGTAGCATTATTCCAAAAACCAAGATAGGAATCAAAGTAATGGTAAATAACAGACAAATGAAGATATTACTCATCTTTTAAAAACTAAGAAAGCCTGTCATTTGCAACAACAAGCATGAATTCTGAGAGACAATTATGCTAAGTGATATAGACCAGGCACAGAAAGAAAAGACGTCACATGGAATCTTGTTTAGACTGAATCTAAACAGTTGGCAGTCTCATAGAAGCAGAGAGGAGAATGTTACTAGGAACTAAGGAACTGAGGTGTAGGATATGGAAACTTGTTGACAAAATAAATAAAATATTGTAAGCTTAAGTTCGAGAAAAGGAAAAGGGTCAAAAGCCTATTTTAGAAGATATTGACTATAGTTAGTAAAGGTATTGAACTTAAAAATTGCTGAGAAACTTCTTTTTCTGTCTTGGTCTTTTGAATCAAGGGTCTCCCTTTACGTCGCAGCTGGCCTGGAGCTCGCTCTGTAAAGACCAGCCTGGCCTTGACTCAACAGAGATCCCACCTGCCTCTGCCCTCCATGTTGCTGGGATTAAAGGTGTGCACCACCATGATGTTCTTGCCAT
This sequence comes from Rhizomys pruinosus, assembly GCA_009823505.1. Classification (NCBI taxonomy): domain Eukaryota; kingdom Metazoa; phylum Chordata; class Mammalia; order Rodentia; family Spalacidae; genus Rhizomys; species Rhizomys pruinosus. The sequence goes on along the minus strand of VZQC01012024.1, from coordinate 844,348 downwards.
AATAAATGATGATGGGTGTCCAAACCTCCTTTCCTTGTGTTCTATAGCACTTTTCAGACCAGGTTGGGAGATTTGCTATGTTCTCCCCCAAAACTATGTTATTAATAACAGCTTTTTCCATTCCCTCTTGATATGACTATACTGTCATTAATCTCAATATGTAAGCCAAATGTTGAGTGAGAGGACTACCTTGTTTCTGTGTGATAACTCAAAATGCCATTATAGCTCATGGAAATAGGAACTTATGGTGCTGAGATAATAGAGCTCATTAGAACTTCTTGCTTGATTTCTGGGTATATATTTGAAGTTCACATACTTATTGACTGGCTCAAACCTCATCATAATATACACATATAAAAATACAAATAAACCAATGTGGAAGCTCGGGAAGTTCTTCTCAGCAGGAAAGCACAATTGAAAAATAACTCCTGTAGAAAGCAAGATGACTGGCGTCCCATCAAAGACTTAAAGTCAATGTGTGATTTTTTCTTTGCATCCTTATTTCAACTACTCTGTTTGGAATAATTGCATCCTGGTGGACTGTTCTTAGAAAATAAAACTTACCCAGGTGGTGACGATGGTTGCAGCTGTTTCTCCTGCAGTTGTATCTTGCTGTGGAAATCAACACAGCTGCTGGCACCTGACTCACAGCTTAGCTATGAAAACTGCCTTCTTTCCCTACAGTTTTGAAGTAGGATTGGATACTTCATTCTCATGCAGAACAGACAAAACTATCCCTGAATTCTCACCTCAATGCTATGCCAACTCTCTATACTCATAAAGTAGCCTGTAGAGATCTCAAACATCCTATCATCTCACAGAAAATTTAGTCCATCATATAGAATACATCCTGTTGATTAGGCAGAACAAGCAAAATGTAGCACATATTTTGAAGGGCACATAAATGACCCCCCCCCCCCCCCCCCACCCCCCCCCCCCCCCCCCCCCCCCCCCCCCCCCCCTCATAAGTAGGACAAACCCATGAAAATGAAGTTTTGCTACAATAATGTTTCTAACAGCCCATTGGTCTGAAACCCTTCTGGAAATTTTTCCTAAAGCAGACTAGTTGCTACAGTTAGACTGTTGCTACAAAAGTAGACACTAGGATCTGTTCTCATCAGATAGTAAGATGACATGATACACTGGAATAAGCTTCTGCAAACCATGTGCTGAGAAAGAATTTTTTTTTAAAAATTTATTTTTATTTTTTTATTAAAAAAAAAAATCTTTTTTTTTTTTTAAAATTGGTTTTTTTTTTTTTTAATTTATTTCTTTCTTTTGCTATGTAATATAGGAATGAAAAAAAAAATCCAGTGGGCTGCTCAGTTTCAATGTTAGAGAAACTAAGGCTGTGTGGCAGGTCTAGACTACTTTATAAGCAGATCTGCCACTTGGGCCATATGCCATAGAAGATTTAGTGGTACTTCAGGTAGCAAGTAAAGATGTTCTGTAGAGATTCTGACAATCTCACAAAAATTATAGTGCAACAGCAAGATGCTTTGAAGCAAAGTCATATACTTTCTGTATAAATCTGCTATATCAAGATAGACTATCTCCGTGGTCAAGAGATGGCTAAAGGACCATCAGGAGTCTGTAACTTCTCTTATTTGCAGGAAAGATGAGACTTGCATGCTCTTTCTTCACTCGGAAATGTTACTCTGCAAATAATATCTCCCAGACTCCTTTGCCAGCAGATTCCTCATCAGATTATCTCAACAGGAGAATCTATGAAGATATTTTAATGTCTGTAGCTCAGAGATTTACATATATCATTTCAGAAATGAAAATAATCTTAATGCAAAGTTGAGTTATAAAATTTACCCTATTTTTGCCTTCAAACTTTGCCCTGAAAAGAAACTTATAATACTGATAGTGAGAAATATTAAATAGAGTGCTAAATATTTCAAATCTAAGTATATTGTGCTATTTTACTGTCCATGTATGTACTCACGAAATAAACCAGTTATTATAGTATCTGCACAACTTATACATAAATGCTGTTTCACCAATAAAAATCATCAAAAGATTTATAATGTCAGTAATTCTGTCCAACCCAGTTTCCATTGTGAAGCTACTAGATCCAGAAGTTACTCATATCTGTGCCAGCAACAGAGAAAGGGAAGGAGGGAGAGAGAGTTTCATATGTGAATTTAAAAGCATAATCTTGCATGTTTAAGCCTCTCGAATTATGAATGTTTAAATTAGCAAATCACTGCAGCGGTCCTCCAGAGGCTAGTTGCACATTATGGCATGATTGATTGTCCTGGCATGAAGGACAGCTGGGGAAATTTGAGCATCAGGCTTTGTGGACCTGTTTGTCCTGGGGCCTGAGGAATGTTGGTGCGCTTGCCTTCTGGCGTGCATGTGTCTATACTATTTGATTTGATCTCTGAGGCATTCTTGTGCAAAACAAAGGTTAAGAAAAGATACAGTAAACAGTGGGGAAAGGGAGAGCTAATTACGCAGGTGAAAGGCCACAGAAATCTATTTTACCACCTGCGAAAGTATGCAGATATTTATACAACCATCTTCCGGGATTTATGGGAGATGTCAATGTTCAAGACACTCTACCTTTCCCTTCAGTTTTTATATTCAGCCAATCTGTGGGGGAATATGTTCAGTGAAGCAGATGATCTGAACAACGTAGACCACAACAACCGGTAAAAGAAGTACGGTGGCCAAGTGAAATAAAAATTAGTATAACGTATGAAACATACGCGAAGCCATCCTGTGAACAAAGCTAGCCATCCAGCGAGTCCAAACCTTAAGAAGAGAATCACAAAAGAAGAGAAGAGGAAACACCTATGCAAGTGATAGGTAAAGGGAAATACAAGTATAATCTATGAAGGGCCAGCAGATCTTCCTTGAATTCAAGGCCGGCCCAGGTTCAAGCAAGTTCCAGACCAGGTGGGGCTACAGGGAACCCCTATTTAACCAAACCGAAACAGTAAAACAACCAGATTCTGGCCGGCATCACTTCCTGTCTACCTCTCTGCTTCCTGTGCAGAGGAGGATTGCACCACTCTTGGCTCCCTGCCGCTGCGCACATGCTTCCCCACCATTATGGGCATCTAGCCTTCTGGAACCATAAACCAAAATAAACTCTAAGTACTGTCATGATATTCTATCACAGCAAACGAAAAGGACTAGTGCTACAGCCCTCGGGGATCTGTCCTAGCATCTCGTTCCCTCTAGCCTCTCACACTATGAGTGGTGGGCAGGTGTAGCAGCTACACATGGCTCCTTACGTATGCAAGAGTTCAGTAAATAACATCTGTCCTCCCGGGGCTCTGTTGGTGTGGTTGTGTGTGTGTGTTGTGTGTGTGTGTGTGTGTACGTACAGTGCTATGTATGCATGTCTGTGTCTTAGGGGCCGTGTATGAGAAGCTACTTGAATGGTGTACTGGAGACAGGTCAAGAACCCTCTTCCTGCCAAGTGGTGGCAAGCGCCTTTAATCCTAGCACTGGGAGGCAGAGGCCAGGTCAGTGATCTCTGTGAGTCAAGGCCAACCTGGTCTAGCATAACGCAAGCTCCAGGCCAGGGGGAGCTAAGGGAGCTTCAAAAAGTACCAAAAAAAAAAAAAAAAAAAAAAAAGCCCTCTTCCTGAGCTCTGCCCTCAGTGCAGCAACCATCCTGGCAGGAATAAAGATTGTCTAAACAGATGTTTGTTTAAAAAGGGAAAGGAGCCAGAGAGATGGTTTAGTGGTTTAGAGCACTGGCTGCTCTTGCAGAGAACCTGGGTTCAGTTCCCAGTACCCACATGGTGGCTAACAACCCTCTGTAACTCAGGTTTCGGAAGATCTGATGCCCTCTTCTGGCCTTCACAGGCATTGCACACATGTGGTGCATTTACATGCATGCAGGCAAAACACTCATGTACATAAAGTAAAAAGAAGTAAAGTCTTTAGATAAAGACACTTGTGGCCCTCCTTTTGACTGACAGACCATGGAGACACTGGACCCCAAGGAGCTAGAATCTCCCCAGGAGTCTCATGCTTGCAAAAAGTAAGGGCTGAAGCCTGGGCCAGCCAGAGGGAGAGCTTGCCTCTCAGGAGATTTCATAGAGTTCTAACAACTCATCAGACCACCTCGCAGGAGAAACTGGATCCCAGGCAACACTCATAGGTGGGACCACACCTTTCTGTGGACTGGGTAACTATGCATACTTCTTTTTTAACATTTGTTTATGTATCTGAATGTTTTGCCTGCATGTATATAAGGACACCACATGCATGTAGTGCCAACGGAGGCAAGAAGAGGGTGTCAGATCCTCTAGAACTGGAGTTTTGCTGGCCACCATGCTGGTGCTGGGCATCGAACCCAGGTCCTCTGAAGAGTAGCCAGTGCTCTTAACTGTTGAGCCAGCTCTCCAGCCCCCTTATCTATACCTACATCTTTCTTTTTTTAAAAAAAATATTATCTTTTGCCAGGCATGGTGATGTACGCCTTTAATCCTAGCACTCGGGAGGCAGAGGCAGGCAGATCTTTGTGAGTTCAAGGCCAGACTGGTCTACAGAGTGAGTTCCAGGACAGCTGGGGCTACAGGGCGACCCTGTCTCAAAAAGACCAAAAAACAAAAAAAAAATCTTTCTTATTTTATGTGTATGACTGTATTCCCTGCATTTATATAAGTGCATCTGTGTTGTGCAGTGCCCACAGAGGTCAGAAGAGGTTGTTGGATCTTGGAACTGGAGTTACCCAGAGTTGTTAGCTGCCATGTGGATGCTGGGATTTGAGCCAGGGTCTTCTGCAAGAGCAGCCAGTGCTCTTAACCTCTTAACACTGAGCCAGCTCTCCAGTCCCACATCTTTCCTTTATAAAGATTTTATTGTTAATGTTGTGCCTCTGTCTGTGTGTTTGTGTGTGTGTGTGTATGTGTGATGCAAATGCATACCTACAGCATCCAGAAGACAGAGATGGATCTCTTCAAGCTGAAATTACACATGGTTGTGAGCTGCTTGGCTGACTGATACATGCTGGGACTTAAATTCAGATCCTCTGGAAAAGCAGCAAGTGCTCTTGACCAGGAAGGATCCTCTCTACCCTCAGGTATATCTCTTGCCTTCTATTTAAGCCTAACCCTCATGTCAGGACCCTGAAGATGGACTTGAACCAGAGATGGAGGTGTCATTGGATTTCTTTGTCGCTCTTCCCAATGTGGGCACAGTGAATAAATCTCCTTTTTCTCCTTTTTACCATTATCTGTTTAAATCTCTTTATTTTATGTATATGAGTTTTACTTACATAGTTGTAAGTGCACCTGTGTGTACAATGTCCAAAGATGCCAGAAGAGGGTGTTGGATTTTCTGGAACTAGAATTACAGACAGTCGTTGGCTGCCACGTGGATGCTGGGACTTGAACCTGGGTCCTCTTCCACCGCAGCCAGGGCTCTTAACCATGGAGCCATCTCTCCCATCTTTCCAGTGCTATGTGTTTAGTGTGTGAGGGTACACTGGTCAGTATGTGCAGGCCAGGGTTTCATTCTGAGAGTCTTCCTCAGTTACAGTCCACATTTTGTCATATATTGTTTTGGTTTTGAAACAGGGTTTCAGTATGTTAACTCTGGCTGGCCTAGAACCTACCATAGCCTCAGATTTGTAGAGATCTGTCTGCCTCTGTCTCCTCCACAGCTGGGATTAAAGCCATATGCCACCACGTCTAGCTCCTATATTTTGAGACGGGCCTCACAGAAGAACCTGGAACTTGCTGTTTGGGGTAGATGGCTGCTTAGCATCCCCTGAGGCCTTCTTGTCTCTCTGCCCTCTCTGTGCCAGCATCATTGCAGGTGCCTTGTCTCTGCCCTCTCGGTGCCGGCATCATGGCAGTTTCCTTGTCTCTGCCCTCTCGGTGCCGGCATCTTTGCAGGTGCCTTGTCTCTGCCCTCTCGGTGTCGGCACCATTGCAGGTTCCTTGTCTCTGCCCTCTCGGTGTCGGCATCATTGCAGGTTCCTTGTCTCTGCCCTCTCGGTGTCGGCATCATTGCAGGTGCCTTGTCTCTGCCCTCTCAGTGCCGGCATCTTTACAGGTTCCTTCTCTCTGCCCTCTTGGTGCTGGCATCATTGCAGGTTCCTTGTCTCTGCCCTCTCAATGCCGGCATCTTTGCAGGTGCCTTGTCTCTGCCCTCTCAGTGTCGGCATCATTGCAGGTTCCTTGTCTCTGCCCTCTCGGTGCCGGCATCATTGCAGGTTCCTTGTCTCTGCCCTCTCGGTGCCGGCATCTTTGCAGGTTCCTTGTCTCTGCCCTCTCGGTGCCGGCATCTTTGCAGGTGCCTTGTCTCTGCCCTCTCGGTGCCGGCATCATTGCAGGTTCCTTGTCTCTGCCCTCTCGGTGCCGGCATCATTGCAGGTTCCTTGTCTCTGCCCTCTCGGTGTCGGCATCTGGCATCATTGCAGGTTCCTTGTCTCTGCTCTCTCGATGCTGGCATCTTTGCAGGTGCCTTGTCTCTGCCCTCTCGGTGCCGGCATCTTTACAGGTTCTTTCTCTCTGCCCTCTCGGTGCCGGCATCTTTGCAGGTGCCTTGTCTCTGCCCTCTCGGTGTCGGCACCATTTCAGGTTCCTTGTCTCTGCCCTCTCGGTGTCGGCATCATTGCAGGTTCCTTGTCTCTGCCCTCTCGGTGCCGGCATCATTGCAGGTTCCTTGTCTCTGCCCTCTCGGTGCCGGCATCTTTGCAGGTGCCTTGTCTCTGCCCTCTCGGTGTCGGCATCATTGCAGGTTCCTTGTCTCTGCCCTCTCGGTGTCGGCATCATTGCAGGTTCCTTGTCTCTGCCCTCTCGGTGCCGGCATCATTGCAGGTTCCTTGTCTCTGCCCTCTCGGTGCCGGCATCTTTGCAGGTGCCTTGTCTCTGCCCTCTCGGTGCCGGCACCATTGCAGGTTCCTTGTCTCTGCCCTCTCGGTGCCGGCATCATTGCAGGTTCCTTGTCTCTGCCCTCTCGGTGCCGGCATCATTGCAGGTTCCTTGTCTCTGCCCTCTCGGTGCCGGCATCATTGCAGGTGCCTTGTCTCTGCCCTCTTGGTGCCGGCATCATTACAGGTGCATCTCGTTGAACCCAGCTGTCACTTGGGTTGGCAAGGGTCCCAACTCAGCAAGCACTTTACGGATGAGCTGTTTCTCCAGCCCCTTAATTGCCTTCTGGATGACGGGTGGGTGAGCCTGGATTGTTAGTCAGCTGCAGGTACCCAGGTTCTGACTCTGACATCTCTGGTAACGTTGGCATTTATATACAAGAGCTGGAGTCAGCCATGTAGAAAATATTTATCCCAGGACAACAGGCAGATGCCAAACAGAGAAGCAATGATCAAACATTTACTCGCCACATTACTCGGCTCCATGTGGCTCTCCATCTGTCTACGCACCCATGCACACTCTGTCTCCTGTGTGTGTTCCCATGTGTGTCTCTGTGGAATCATGTGATTGCATAGTTTGTGAGCATGCACCCACGTGTCAGGGTGAGGCCCCCACACCCTGTTCCTGTTTGGCAGTTGGCTCCACAGGAAGTTACTGGGTGGGGGCTGAGCCCCTCCTCTTGACTCCCCGCCCCACTTTCCCAGGACACCTGCAGAGTAGCCCAGGCTGAGAGTGGGGGAAGGGTTCCCAGCTCCTCACCCTCCACCTCCTCCCGCTTTCTACCCTCCTGGCAGACCCCACTGGTGGAGGCTGCCCGAAGCTGGTGGGGGCCAAGGAGATGCGTGGTTGAGAAAGAGGAAGTGGAGGCAGAGTTGCACCACCCTGTGGTTTGCCTGGCTGATGGTCCCCTCGAAACCCTGGCTGACAGACATGGGGACTACAGGAGCTGAGAGCCAGGCTGGCCACCAGCTACACGGAGAATCAAGTGCCTTGGGGTGAGTAATGATCTTGGGGGGGTGGGAGCACAGCAGACAATTCTGGACAGAGGCACGTGGGGCCTGGAGCCTGCAGGTCAGCTCACTGGCAGTCTATCACTGTCTCCCAAGGTGTGGCCACTGTGTCTCCTGTGTTTACTTTGCAGAGATCAGTGCTCTTAAAATGACCACTTAGGGCTTGCAATGTGTAGCTAGGTTGGTAGAGTGTTCACTGGCATAACAGAGGCACCATGCTCCATCCCCAGAATAATCAAGTGTTAATGATGCACACCCGTCATCCCATTACTGAGGAGGTGGAGGCAGAAGTTCAAGGTCACCCTTAGCTAGATAGGGAATTCAAGGCCAGCCTGAGCTACATGAGGCCTGTTCTGTAGTCTGGGAGGAGTCCCTTATAAGCAAGGGTTGTGTGGGGACACGCAGGAGGGATAAGCAGGGAAGGTTAGGCTCCTTGGAGTCCACAGGGAGTCCACTTTTTGTTTGCTTTGGTTTGTTTTTTTGTATTTGTTCAATTTGGCTGTTTGATGGTTGGTTGGTTGTTTGTTCGTTTGGTTGGTTTGTTGGTTGGTTGGTTGTTTGGTTTGTTGGTTCGTTGGTTCATTGGTTCGTTGGTTTGTTGGTTCGTTGGTTGGTTTTTTGAGATTACAGTCTCCCTATAATCACAGCTGGCCTGGAACCTGTTACGTAGACCAGGTTGGCCTCAATCTCACAGAGATCAGCCTACCTAGGCCTCACAAGTGCTGCAATGAAAGGCGTGATTGATCCTAAACTGAACTGCCAGCCTCTGTCTCCTGAGTGCTGGGATTACAGATGCACACCAGCCTGCCACGTTTATGTGGTGCCCAGGATGGTACTCAGGCTGTGCATGCTAAGCCAGTTCTCTACTGACTGAGCACCACCACACCTGGACTTCATTTTGTTTTTGAGACTGGGTCTTGCCCAGGCTGGCTTCCCACTCTGATCCTCCTGTGTGACCCGAGACTGGGATGATGGCAAGTACCCATGTGCACCACTGTACCCTTGCTTGCACCCTTGACTTTTTAACCTGCAGATGTTGGAGTGCCCTTCCCTTATGCAGGCCAGGAAAATCCAGTTACAAAACAAACTCCCACTTAAGGCTGATGTCAGAGCCAGCTCAGGCCTTCCAAAGTGTTCTAAGGGGAAACACCCTCCATCTTGGCAGTTCTCTGGGGAGTACAGGGCGGGGAGGGGGGTTCTTATTCTTGGAGAGCCACTAGTGTTTCCCTCCATGGCCTAGCTCTCTGGGAGCCTCCAACAGCTCCTTTCCTGAGTGGGTTGAGGCCAGGAGTTAGGCTGCTGTGGTTAGTATAGGCCACACCCAGGCCTGCAATTTCCTCCCAGCTCCAATCATCCTCTGTCTAAGACTGACTTCAAGCATTCCAGAGTATGGAAAGATGATGACCCCCCCCCCCAGACCACCACCACAGCCAGCAGCCATGTGAAGGCTGATTGACAGCTGACCACTGGGACTGGGAAGGATGGAGATGGTGGGGTTAGGTTGCAGGCAGGCTTTGAATCTGGGTCACCTTGGTTCCAAGGAAAAGGCTTGATGTTCAAGGGAGGGAAAGTGAATATAGCATTAAGCCTTTGGACAATCTCCTTTTAACTGAGTTCCTGTAAAAAGCAACCTTTTCTTTTTATTTATTTATTTATAGTTTATGTGTATAAGTGTTTTACCTGCATGTATATAACATGCTTGCAATACCCACAGAGGCCATAAGAGGGTGTCAGATCCCCTGGAACTGGAGTTACAGATAGCTGTTACCTGCCATGTGGGTGCTGGGAACTAAACCCAGCTTCTCTGCCAAAAACAGCCAGTACTCTTAACTGCTGAACCATCTTTCCAGCCCCCAAAGGCAACCTTTTCATAAGATCTTAAAGAGCTGGTGGAATCTTGACTCCAGGGGCTGGCGAGAAGTCTCAGTGGGTTAAGCACCTGAGTTCAGATGCCTGCACCCATATAAAAAGCTGGGCATGGAAATGTGTGCCTGACATTCCCGGACTGTGCAGACAGAGACAGGAGGCTCCCTGCAGTTCTCCAGCTGGTCAGCAGTTCAGTGGGAGCCTGTCCCAAAAAGAATAAATAAGTAAGTAAATAATAAATAAATAAATAAATAATAAATAAATAAATAAATAAATAAGGGCACCAAGATGACTTAGTCGGTGAAGGCACTTGCCACTAAGTTTTATCTCCAGGACCATATGTTGGATGGTGAGAACTGACTCCTTCAAGTTGTCCTCTGATATCCACATCCACTCTGTGCCATGTGTATGTATGGGGAGGGTGGTACACACACACACACACACACACACACACACACACACACAAGTAAGTACACACTAAATAAATATAATTTAAAAAAACGAGGTTATTCTGGACATAGTAGTGCATGCCTTTAATCTCAGCACTTGAGAGGCAGAGGCAGGTAGATCTCTGTGAGTTCAAGGCCAGCCTGGTCTACACAGTAAGTCCCAGGCCAGCTGGGGCTACAAAGTAAGATCCTGCCTCAAAAGCACACAACAGCAAAATCAAGGTGGAGAGCAAATTGAAGAAGACACTGGTGTCAACCACATGCATGAATACTTGTGCATGTACCTGCACACATAAATGTGTACCTTTGCTTGTAATACATACACAGAGTTTGGGGCCAAACACCTCAGTACATCTGGTCCAGGATCTCTCTAAATCCTGGATCCTGCTCCTCTACCCCCTAGCTCCTGAAACAGAGCTAGGCATACACTAGGCATGAGCCGGTCAGCAATCTGTCGTTAGTGATGCAGTGGCTGCGTTGGACAGAATTGCATTAGAATCCCAGCTCCCTCACCTCTGTGTGGACACAGGCAAGGAGCAGAACCTCTCGGGGCTTCCATTTTTGCACCTGTGAGAGAGAGGTCCTGAGGTCAGTCACACACTGAGGTCGGTCACACATGTGAGCTCTTTGCTGTGCCTGGCATGGAGCAGCAGCCCAGAAAACAACACTGACCCCACCTATTCCTTCACTGTGTGCTCTTGTGGCAAAGCCCTGCTTCCGGGGCTGTCCCCTCCCATAGAATGTGTGTATGTCACAGATGCTTCCTGTCTTGTACCCAGTCCCTCAACCAGCCACACCATCCTTTTTCACTCAAGATTTTTCTTGCCCTGGTTTCTTTCTTTTTTTTCTCAAAGTATTTTATTGAATGTCTTGCATTTCATATACCACACCTTAATCATCTTTATGCCCCATCCCCCATTGGCACCCTCCCATAGCACCCCGCAGGAAGATTTCATGGATTCTGTCACATATGTTAAGGTCCATCCAGTCAACTTAGTGACCCCATACACCCCTCAGTCCAAGTTCATCCACTGGGGTCTAGTCAGCCTATCTAGAGTCCCTCCCTTAAAGAAGATGAGCTCTTCCTCACCCAGCAGTGTCAGCTACCAACAGTTCTTTGTTCTTCAACTAAGATTGGGGCCTGCTGCCCATTTCCACAGTTCTGTGTTGGGTTTTTGTCTTCTGGAGTTTGCATGGATCTTGTGCATGCTGACTCCATTGCTGTAGGTTCATATGAGCAAGGTCCCAGGAACCTGTAGGGCTCTATTTCCATAGGGTCATGCCCCTCCCCCCTTCGCTCTAACAATCTTTCCACCTGCTCTTCTGAAATGGTCCCTGAGCCCTGAGTGAGTGGAGTTTAATACAAGTACCCTAGCTTCTTTCACTCTCAACCTCATTCTGAAAATACTCGACATACCATAAAATATCTTTTTTATTCATTCTTCGAGAATGTCATACATAGATACAATATACTTTGGTCATAGCCACCCCTCATCTTCCTCCTCCTCCTCCCAGAATCACTGACACATGCCCCTCCAATTTCATGTTCCCCCTTTTAATTTTTAATTTTGGGGAATTCAGACATGAGTGTTGTCTTTGCATTATTTCCATCCCTCCCATTCCTCCGCTAACTCCTCCCTCTCAATCTCTTATTCTGTCCTTTGATCATTATTGTAACAAATGCGCACATATATGCACTGAGTCCGGACCACTCTCTCCCTCTCCAACTCATAAATGGTCCTAAGGGTCTGTCCCTTGTCCTCCTTTGTACCCTAGCTTGGACTTAGCCTGGCTCTCATCTTCTCTTGAGAAGGTCTCCCTTCTCCTGCCACTCTACTTTAAGCTGAGGAAGGGGAAGGAAGGGAAGGGAGGAAGGACAAGGGAGAAGAGGGGAGGGAGTGACAGCTCCACTCTTGTTTTGACCTTATGATGGTGGGAAGAGAGTTCCCATGCAACCACTCTGGGCTTGGCTTTCACTACAGTATTCCTTGAGGTGCATGAGCTGCTCAACATTTTATTGTCCAGAGCAAAGGAGGAGGCAGATCTAGGGATTTGCTGACTCAGTCAAGAGGAGTGTGCAGGCTTACCTCCAGGGGGCAGCACCCGAATGGGTGAAGGCTGCTGTCACTGCCAGCTCACAAGGATGCGCGTGTGTATCACAGACACTTTCAAAACAACCGACTGTTCTTACTATTATTAATATTTTGCTTGTCATACAAAGGGAGAGTTCATTGTGATGTTTTTATATATATGATATCATGTACATGTATAATGATATCATGTACATGTATAATGATATCATGTACATGTATAATGATATCATGTACATGTATAATGATATCATGTACATGTATAATATCATGTACATGTATATATGATATCATGTACATGTATATATGATATCATGTACATGTATATATGATACTTTGCCCTTATTCACATTCCTGCTGCTTCTCCATCCTCCCGCTCCCCTTTGTCTCCTTCCTTCCAAATAGTCCCCATTTCTGATTTCATTATATGTATGAATCCATTACTCTCTCTCTCTTTTAGTTTCCCATATCCCCTTGCTTTGGACCCCCTTCCTCCCTCTTCCCCCCTCTCCCTCCCTCCCTCCCTCCCTCCCTTCCTTCCTTCTTTCTTGTTTTTTTAAACAAAGAGCATTACATCCAGAATATATAAACTACTCAAAAAACAAAAAAATAAGAAAACAAACGACTCACTCAAAAGATGGAGCAGCAGGGGCTGGAGAGATGGCCTAGCGGTTAAGAGCGCTGACCGCTCTTACAGAGGACCCGGGTTCTATCCCCAGCACCCACATGGCAGCCGAGAACCGTCTGAAACTCCAATTCCAGGAGAACTCCAGTTCCAGGGGAATCCGACACCCTCTTCTGACCTCCGCAGCATTGCACGACACGGGTGCNCCTTTACCTCTGATACATCTGACAGAGCATTAACTTCCAGAATATATAAACTAGTCAAAAAACAAATAAGAAAACAAACGACTCACTCAAAAGATAGAGTAAAGAACTGAACAGAGACTTCACAAGTGAGGAAATAGAGATGGCTGAGAAACATCTTAAAAAGTGTTTAACATCGTTAATAATTAAGGAAATGCAAATTAAAACCACTCTAAGATATCATCTCACTCAGATAAGAATGGATAAGATCAAGAAAACAAAAGACACCAAATGCTGGAGAGGCTGTGGGGAAAGGGAAACACTCATCCACTGCTGGTGGGAATGTAAACTCATACAACCACTACGGAAAGCAGTGTGGAGAACACTTAAAAGACTCAAAATGAACTTACCACCTGACCCAGTCATTCCATTCCTAGGGTATATACCCACAAGACTCACCCTGTGGCTGGAGAGATGGCTCAGTGGTTAAGAGCACTGACTGCTCTTGCAGAGGACGAGGGTTTGATTCGCAGCAGAGGGTTTGATTCGCAGCACCGTCTTTAAGCTGGGCGTGGTGGTGCATGCCTTTAATCCCAGCACTTGGGAGACACAAGCAGGCAGATCTCTGTGGGTTCCAGATCAGCCTGGTCTACAGAGTGAGTTCCAGGCCAGCTTGGGCTATAGGGAGACCCTGTCTCAAATAAATAAATAAATAAATAAATAAATGAATAAATAAATAAATAAATATTTTTAAAAGACTCATCCTACTGCAAAGATACATGCACATCTATGTTTATTGCAGCTCTTTTCATAATAGAAGAGTTGGAACCAACCCAAATGCCCCTCAACTGAGGAGTGGATAGAGAAAATGTGGTACATCTACACAATGGAGTTCTATGCAGGAGTAAAGAAAGGTAGCATTGGGGCTGGAGAGATGGCCTAGCGGTTAAGAGTGCCGACCGCTCTTGCAGAGGACCCCGGGTTCGATCCCCAGCACCCACATGGTGGCCGAGAACCGTCTGAAACTCCAATTCCAGGAGAACTCCAGTTCCAGGGGAATCTGACACCCTCTTCTGACCTCCGCGGCATTGCACGACACGGGTGCACAGACTTGCATGCATACAGTACATTCATACACATACAGAAATAAATAAAAATTAAAAAAAAAAAGGTAGCATCATGAACTTTGCAGGTAAATGGATGGAACTCAAAGCCATTATGCTAAGTGAAGTAACATAGTCCCAGAAAATCAAACAGGAAATTGTTTCCCTCATTTGTGGATGCTAGTACCAAATCCCCCAACTGAAAGGCAAGCTGAGCAATGTTATTGTTATATTTCTTTCTTTTTTTTTTTGGTCTTTTTGAGACAGGGTCTCCCTGTAGCCCCAGCTGTCCTGGAACTCACTCTGTAGACCAGGCTGGCCTTGAACTCACAAAGATCCACCTGCCTCTGCCTCCCAAGTGCTAGGATTAAAGGCGTGCGCCACCACGCCCGGCTGTTATATTTCTTTCTATCTGAAAGCAACTGTGATGTTATCATGTGACTATCTTAATGAGCCCTAGAATTAACTTACCACTTTCTGACATGGTAATTAATATATATGGGCGGAAGGTATATATTCATATTTTAGAGTAATATAAAATTAAAAGGAACAAAATGTGAATTCCTAAACATATATCGGAGTTAACACACAGTTTATTCCTGGAGGACATAATTCTGGTACATACATGATGTGTATATAGACATACTTTGGAGCAAAACAATTGGGAGGGAACTACAACAACATAAGGAATGGGTCAAAGAATGGACTGAGATAGTTAACTTCTGCCCAAAACAATAAACTTTTACAGAGAAAAACTTTTAAAAGACTGAGAGAAAGATGAAGGACATGTATGGCAGAATGCATGACCTGGGGTGGGCTGAGGTAGGAGGAAGGGAAAGGGGATATGTCTACACTGAACTGGAAAATGATGTCTGAAATACACAAAACATCAATGAAAGTATTATATTTAAAACAACAAAACAGGGTCTTGTGTAGCCCAGGTTGGCCTCCAACTGTCTCTGCAGCCAAAGATGATCCTGAACTCTTGAACTGCATGCCTCCACATCCTGGCTGCTGGGCTTACAGGCTCACACCGCCATGCCTGGTTTGTAGTGCAGGGCATAGTGTGTGCTAGGCAAGCACTCTACCAAATTGGCTATGTATTCACTCCCTTTCCCCTTCTTTCTTTCTTCCTTTCTTCCATTATTTATTTCCTTCTTTTTTTCTTACCGTTTTTATATAGGATCTCACTATGCAACTCTGGCTACCCTAGAATTTGCTATATAGACCAGGCTGGCCTCAAACTCACAGAGATCTATCTGCCTGCCTCTGCCTCCTCCTGAGTGCTGATTTTAAAGACCTGTGCCACCACACCAAGTGCCCCTCTGTACTTTCATGTCCTACATATATTTAAATACACACACACACATATATATATATATATATATATTTGAATCTAGATTCCACATATGAGAGAAAATGTGTAGTTATTTGTGTGCGTCTCCACTATTTTACTCAACATAATGATCTCCAGCTCATTCCATTCTCGTAACAATGTTATCATTTCGTTCTTTACAGCTGAACCAGATCTTTAGTCCAAACTAGACTTGAGCTCTTGATGCTCCTGCCTCCACCTCCTGAGTGCTGGGATTCCCAGCGCATTCAACTACACCTTCCCCACCTACATACGCAAATAGAGCCGCATGCAGATGAGTTGAAGATCAGGACTTAAGACACACAGTGGTGAATGCCTGTCATCCCTACCCTAAAAGAGGCCAGAAGGCAGGAGCCTCTGGAGTTCACGGTCGTAAAAAGTTCATCAGCCAGAGATACTTGGCGATCTTGTCCTCAAAAAACAAACAAACAAGGCAAGGTGGCTGTGGCAGGGGCGCTTGCCTAGCATGCAGAAGGCCCTGGGTTCCGTTCCCAGCACTGCACGGTGCAGGCCCAATGCTGCATGTCCGTCATCCTAACCCTGTGGAGGTGAAGTAGGAGGATCAGAAACTCAAGGTCATCCGCAACAGAAAAACAGAAATAAAGAATTGCATGTTTTCCCCTTAGGCAGATCCTAGCTACAATGCAAGTGTGTAAACACACAAATGGGCCTAAATTTGAGTGCAGTATAGCATTCAGAAAGGCCACCAAAGCCAGTCATGGGGGCACACAATTTTGGTCCCAGCACCTGGAGGCAGAGGCAGCAGCAGGTGGATCTCTGTGAGAAGGAGGCCAGCCTGGTCTACATAATGAGTTCCAGGCCAGCTGGGGCTCCAGGAAGACCCTGTCTTAAAAGAACAAAAATAGGGGCTGGAGAGATAACCTAGTGGTTGAGAGCGCTGACCGCTCTTACAGAGGACCCAGATTCGATCCCCAGCACCCACATGGTGGCCGAGAACCGTCTGAAGCTCCAATTCCAGGAGAACTCCAGTTCCGGGCGAATCTGACACCCTCTTCTGACCTCCGCGGCATTGCACGATACGGGTGCACAGACCTGCATGCAGACAGTACATTGATACACATACAAAAATAAATAAAATTAAAAAAAAAGGTAGAGTCCCCATTTAAAAAAAAAAAGAACAAAAATAAAAACAAAACAAAACAAAAATCACAAAAACAAAAGAGAAAAGAAAATCAAGGCAAGCAAGAGAGGGCGGTATTGGGTGATTCGGGAGATGGAAGGCAAGTAAAGGACATGGGTTGTGAAAACGGATAGAAAACTAATTGTTTCTCTAGTTTCAACTCTGTCCTATCATTTTTTTACTTTTTGTGGGTGGATGACTTTATAAAAATGTAATCAATAGTAAAAGTGTAAAGCCCTAAGCAAGGATCCACAAGGTGGGAATAGCCATGCTAACCGCGTAGACGTTCACCGAGATGCACAGGTTTGGCACTAGACACGTTGGTTGAGTGGCCCTTCCTCCAGCTGTGTTTCTATTTGTGAGTTCATTAGAAGAAAGTGATTTTCCCCAAAAATATTAATTAAGGTTGGACATGATGACACACTGCCTGTAGGAGGCAGAAGCAGGTAAATCTTGGTCCGAGGCCAGCCTGGTCTACATAGTAAGTTCCAAGCCAACCAGGGCTACATAATGAGACCCTGTCTTAAGAAACGTAGGAATGGAGGCTGGAGAGATGGCCTAGCAGTTAAGAGCACTGGCTGTTCTTGCAAAAGACAAGAGCTCAAATCCCAATACCCACATGCTGACCAACGACCATCGTCCAGTTCCAGGACGTCCAGCACCACCTTCTGTCCTCCATAGGCACTTCACAATATGGTGCATTACAACACATGCAGACATCACACCCATACACATAAAATGATCAATTAATTAATCAAAAGAAATGTAGGAAAGACTAAATGGGTAGAATCTGGACTAATGGATTTTTCATTAATCTTGCAACCAAAAAGTTACTGTGAACAATCTCACTGAGCTGTCCTGCAACTCATTCTGTAGACCAGGCTGGTCTTGAACTCACAAAGATCCACCTGCCTCTGCCTCCTGAGTGCTGGGATTAAAGGCATGCGCCACCACGCCCAGGCGCCCTGTGCTCTTATAACCTAGTCAACTAATCTCGATGTCTCCATCAGAAATAGTGAAGGAATGGGGTGTGCTTGAGAATTAGCAAATCAGAGAACTGAAAGACCTGGGATTCATATTGTAATCTTCATTGAAAACAATTCATTTTGGAATCTTCATTGAAAACAAATGAAGATTGAGAACACCTGACATTGTGCACATGAGATGTTTTAGGGCAAGGTGAAAGGACAAGGTTATCTGATAAGGGTGGATCCCAACCTGTAGTTCCCCAGTTGAAGCTGGAGGAATAGTTTTGAATAGAAGTCTGGGTGAGGCCTGGCTCAGCGGCACAGGCCCAGGAGACATCTGGAGGAATGGGCGCCCTCTGAGTTCAGGTCCACTCTTAAAGTTCAGGTGCTCCAGGCTGAGGAGAGATCTCATCTCAAAATAACATGGGACATTAGTCAGACAGAGTAGCACATACTTTTAATCCTGGCATTCAGGAGGCAGAGGCAGGAGGATCTCTCTGAGTTTGAAGTTAGCCTGATCTGTATAGCATGTTCCAGGCCAGTCAGGGCTACATAATGAGATCCTGTCTCAAAAAATACAAGTCAAGGTTGGAAATCTGGGCCAGCCCTTAAAGACTCAAGCTCATAACCAAAAGGACAAGAAAAACACAAGACAAAGAGCTGGGTGTGGTGGCACACATCTTTCATCCCAGCACCTCAGAAGGCAGATGCAGGCATAGCTCTGTGAGACAGAGGCTGGCCTTGTTTTAGTGAGTTTGAGACTGGCCTGCTCTACATAGCAAGTTCAGGCCAGCTAGGGCTACAGGGAAACCCTGTCTCAAAAAAAAACCCAAAAAACAAAAACCTTGAATCACACAGGATCACACATACACAAACACACTTGAGACATGCACAGCCATGCTCACCTCAGGTTTCAGGGTGGGCTTATTTTTGCTAAAGAATGCTCTGTGCAACTACAGTGCATGGCCCCCAGGACTTGGCTGCAAGAGACTGGGGGTTGCTCAAGGCGGTCCCCTCCTGTCACCCCAGGGGGCCCTGTCTGCTCCAGGGAAGCCCAGCCCTCCTCCAGCCCCAGTCTCCCATCAGCTGATGTCTCTGGCAGGCCTTGGCGGCAGCAGTCTCCACCCCTCTTCCTGGCAGCGAGGTCCTGGCTGGGATCCCTGGTCTAAGTAAGCCTCGGCTCCTTTGCCCCTGAGCTGCACACCCCACCCTCATACATGAAGCACCCATGGCTGACTCGGCACTCAACCATTCCTGGCCGGCTCTCTCCAAGCTGTGGCTGAAGAGATGGGCCTTCAAGAGAGGTAAGGAGGCCGGTGCTGACCCATCACCAGGCAAGGGACCCCTAGACTGTTTCTCTCCATCCACACAGGAGATTTTTTCTCAGCTGATATACAGTCTTTGAGCCGGGCAGCCTGAGTATGCACAACCCCCAAATTTCTCCAGAGCACCAGGGACCTTCGTGGACATTGGGGTTCTCTCTTCTCTCTACAAGGCTCTGCCAGGACTTTGTCTCAAAACAAGCACATTTACAGCAGTACAATTCACCAACTTAGCTGGTAAGCCTCTAAGGAGGGGCCTGGTAACTTGATGGCGGCCTTGTGTCACTGGTTGCTTCTGTGGTCCACCCAAGTGACTCAGTGAGGCAGCCATTTAAAATGGGGAGACTTGAGGGGGCTGAGGACATAGCTCACTTGGTAGAACGCTTGCCTGGCTTGCCTGAAGCTGGGGTCCCTCCCCAGCACTGCGGAAAACCTGTGACTCGGTACACACTCATCATCCCAGCCCTCAGGAGGCAGAGGCAGGCGGCTCAGGAGTTCAGGGTCATCCTTGGCTACATAGTTGAGTTTGAGTACAGTGTGGGGCACATGAGACCCTGTCTCAAGAAATAAAAGAGAGCTGGGCAGCCTTTAATCCCAGCCCGCAGGAGGCAGAGGCAGGTGAATCTCTGTGAGTTCAAGACCAGCCTGGTCTACAAAGGGAGTTCCAGGCCAGCTGGGGCTACAGGGAGACCATGTGTCAGAAAGACCAAAAAGAAAAAAAAAAAAAAAAAAGAAGAAGAAAGAAAATAAAGGAGCATATTTTAAATTTTCAAGCAGATATTTCCTTTGGGCACTTGTGCATGCATACACATGTATATACACACACTCATACACACATTGGCTGTGGTGTTTTCTAGAGTAGCCAGGGCCCTGGTTTCTGTCTATAGGGATTAGCTCCTTATATTGCATTCCCCCATGGCTTGCGTGAACCCCTTACATCCACGCCCTCCCTCCTCCCTCCCTTCTCTTTTTTCCTTACTCCTTCCCTTCCTCCCTCTCTCCCTCCTTTCCTTCCTTCCTTCCTCCTCCATCCCTTCCTTCCTTTCAAGACATCAATCTCGTGTAGGGTCTCATGTAGGCCAAACTGGCCTCAAACTCACATGCAGCCAGTTTACTATGCCCTTGATCCTCCTGCCCCCACCTGCCAGGTGCTGGGATCACGCCCAGTGTGTGTGAGTGACACAGGATGGAACCCAGAACTCCCATGCCAGACAAGCATGCTACCAACTGAGCTACAGCTCTAGCCTTATTTCTTCTTAAATGCCAGGAGGTGTTTAACCCTTGAAGATAACCAGAGAGTGTCTGGGTTCACAGGATGTGCGGCAAGGGTATGTTAGTAGACGGCCATGCGCCCAGGGCATTGTAAGTATCCTCAGCTTCCATGCCTCAGCCTCCATGGAAGCCCCTCCTGGTCACAGCTCCACCTATCGTGGATGCCGTGTCCTCCCTGGTCACAGCTCCACCTGTCCTGGTCGCCGTGTCCTCCCTGGTCACAGCTCCACCTGTCCTGGTCGCCGTGTCCTCCCTGGTCACAGCTCCACCTGTCCTGGTCGCCGTGTCCTCCCTGGTCACAGCTCCACCTGTCCTGGTCGCCGTGTCCTCCCTGGTCACACCTCCACCTGTCCTGGTTGCCGTGTCCTCCCTGGTCACACCTCCACCTGTCCTGGATACTGTGTCCTTCCTTGTGGGCCAAATCTTTCAAGGGATCGTAAACTTCCATGAAGGAGTGGGCCCATTCATTAGCTCATTGAATCCACAGACTCTCTTTGAAGGTTTAGCACGCCCTGGGCGCTGCGCTGGCATTCAGGAGCAAATGGGAGCATCAAGAGTCCCAGAGGCTGGGACTGAGACTGGAAAGAGACTGGGTGGACTGAGAACTGGGATGCAATCAAAGAACAGTCATTTTGAGAAAAGTTATTGTCATTTATTGAGCCTTTGTAAAGTAAGGCTCAGAGACACTGAGCAACTTGCTTGAGCTCACACAGCATGTATGTATCTGAGGAACAAGGATCTGAAACCACTTTTTTCTAAGGCTGCCTTTTTGGTGGATCCTGAGCAGAAAACAAAACGGCCCTTGTGAGCACCCCAGGAGCCTGGGGAGGATACTTAAATCAACCTGTAGTTGCAAATCCAGAAGAATTAGTACATGAGGCATGGACCACTGAAGTGTCACCCTGTGACCTGGGTTCTGTGTCTCGTCCACCCTCTGCCCTCTCTGGTGGTGCAGGCAGGCTGACGTTGTGATTGCAACCTGGCAGGCTGGTAGTGAATGGAACCAGGCTGACAATGGCTGTTACACCCTTTTATGGCTGAGGCTTGGGGGCTGGTGGGGGAGGATGGCACTGCCTGGAATGTGAGCTCAGGCTGAGAGGCTGCTTGCCTAGTAACACAAAGGGGTGTGAATCGCTCTCTCTGCTCTCCCTGCCTCCCCAGCTTTATTCACCTTGACTCCTTTTCCACATTTCTCCTATCTTTAGCCCTCGGGTGTGAAAGGCCCGTGGTTTTGTGTGTGTGTGTGTGTGTGTGTGTGTGTGTGTCCCCTCTCTAAACTCTGTAATGGACTGTCTGAGTTCTATAAAGGATTGCCTAGGCAAGCAATGAGGCTGGGCTGCTGAATCGGCTTGGGCCTGGACCCGCTGTGAGCTCCCAGCACACGGGGCCTCTCTGCCCCCTCCCTGAGCTGCTCCAGTAGCTGCTTTTGGCCACGGTTTTTACTCACCCTGCAGTAAGTGAATACTCCACATGGCATTCCACATGCGCCCTGCTGCCCTCCCTCCCTGCTCTCCAGCTAGTTCTGCCCAGTTCCTTCTATACTGCCCCAAACCTGCAGAATGCTATTTCCTGAATGCAGTACATCACGGCCTCTAGACACCACCCCATTGCTTCTCCATCTACCTAAGCCAACCACACAACTGTCCATCCATCATCCAGATGGCCAGTCAAGTATCCAGGCATCCTCCCAGCCAGCCGCCCACCCAACCAGCCAACAATCATCCACCCAGTAAACTAGCCCAAATGTCCTCCATTCATTCCTCCATCTTTGCCTCCTTCCTTTAATCTGTCATCCTTCCATCCATTTACCCTTCCATCTATCCATTCTTCCATCCTTCCAGTCATATGTCCTTCTATCCTCCTTTCATCCATCCATTCATCCTTCCTTCCATACAACCTACTATATAACTAATCATGCAGATAGCCAGTTAATTATCTGCCACCTAGCCATTTGAGCATCCATCCACCTAACTAACCAGCCAGTCAATCTTATAGTCTAGTCAATCAGAAATCCATCCACTTAACTACCCTTCTATCCACCAATTCTGCTAATAATCTATCCATCCAACCAACCACCCATTCTTCCTTCTACCCATTCATCCATCTACTTAGCCATCCAAGCAAGAAACCATCTATCTGTCAACCATCTGTTCATCCATGCATCCAAGCAGCCATCAATCTACTTGTGCTTCCATCCATTTATCTATCCATCCAACCAGCCACTCTTCCCTCACCCATCGACTGTCCATCCAATGATCTACTTGTCCTTCCAGCAATCAGCCATCTAGCCATCCTCTCATCTGTCCATCAAACCAACCATCCAGCTGCATGTTCAGTTATCTGCCATCAATCAACCAATTGTCCATGTATCTATGTATTTGTCCATTTATTAGCAAATTTATATAGGCACAGTCTCCTCCCAACTCAACACAGCAAGAATAGCCTGGTGGTTCTCTCTCTCTCTCTCTCTCTCTCTCTCTCTCTCTCTCTCTCTCCATGCAAATGTATATGTATATAGCATGTGTGTGCTGTATGTACATTTGAGTGTATGTGTATGCCATCTTCCTAAATATCTCTACCTTATTTTTTGAGACAAAGTCTATCACTGACCCTAAAGCCCAGTGTGTTCAGCTCTGATGGCCAATGAGATTCTGCCTTTCTCTACCCCCCATCCCAGCACTTGGGATACAGTTCTACACCCCTGCACTTGGAGTACTGGGAATCTGAGCCCAAGTCTTTATGCTTGCACACCAGGCACTTTACTACCGAGGCCATCTCCCCACCCCTGAGCCCCTATTTTGAACTCAGATGTACCTTGATTCAATTCCAGCTCTGTTTTGTACCAGTCTTAAGGGACCTTGAAAAAGTCAGTATGCCTCTCTTCATGCCTTCCTCCCTCTCTTAAAGTGAAAGAATGACATGAAAGAATGATGATTACACAGTGAGGTTAGCACCAGACCTGAAATATAGGAAACGATCAGCCCACCAGGAAAGGGCTCAGTCTATGGCACGAGATCAGTACTGAGGCACCAACAGGATGAAAGGCAGTGTATGTCACAAAGTCACAGCTCAGTGTGTGATGCTAACTTAGTTTATAACATCAGCATGGGAGTCAGTTTGCAACACAAAGATCAGAGCTCAATGTGTGACATTGGGGGTGAGGCCCAGTGTGTGACAGTGAGATCATGGTTCAGTCTACAAGACCAGATGGGAGCTTCATCTATGATACCAGGATCAGAATTTATCCTGTGTCTGGACGGCTAGGCACAGTGTGTGTCACCAAGATGGTGGCTCAGTATATGACACCAGGATGGGCGCTCAGTCTGTGACACTTGGATCAGTACTCAATCTAACAACAGAATGAAGCATTTATATGATACCAAGATTATGTCTTAGTCTATGAAGCCAATATAGGGCTCAGTCTGTGTGGTGGGGGCTCAGCCTGTGACACTTGGATCAGTACTCAATCTAAGAACAGAATGAAGCATTTATGTGATTACCAAGATTATGTCTTAGTCTATGAAGCCAATATAGGGCTCAGTCTGTGCGGCAGGTGATATGAATTGCCAATTTGACACCCTGTAGAATCATCTGGGGGATGGGTCTCTGAGCAGACTTCGGAAGGGCTATCTTGGGTGGGTTCATTGATGTAAGAAGACCCAGACTAAAAGCAGATCACACTATTCCCTGGGATTCTGGATTGAACAAATCAGAAAGCCCACCAAACACATGGCTCTGCTTCTTTCTAAAATTTTGTTTATGTATGTATTTTGTCTGTGAGTTTTGACTGTGTGTGTGTGTAAGTGCATCATGCGCATGTAATGTTGTGGAGGCCAGAAGATGGCATTGTATCCCCTGGAACTGGAGTTGCAGGTGGTTGTTAGCTGCCATGTACATGCCGGGAACCAAACCTAGGTCCTCTGCAAGAGCCCTGTAAACAAATTTTTAAAAGAGAAATAAAAGGCTTATTCTGGCTCATAGTTCAAGAATACAATTCAGCAGAGTGTTGTGGCACATGCCTTTAATTCCAGCACTCAGGAGGCAGAAGCAGGTAGACCTCTGTGAGTTCAAAGCCATCCTGGTCTACATAGCCAGTTCCACATCAGCTGGGAGAGACTGTCTCGAAAAAAAAGGAGAATGCAATCCATCACAGAAGTGGGGAATGTCAAGGTGGCTAGAGCAAGAGGAAGCTGGTCACATGCCATGCCCAGTCAGGAAGCAGAGAGAAGTGAATGCTGGTGCTTACTCGCTCTCTCCCTTACATTCAGTCCAGGACTCCAGACTGTAGAATCATGCCACCCAGAGTGCACAGGTCTTCCTCCTTCAATGGACCTCATCAAGATACTCTCTAAGACTTACCTCCTAGGTGATAATAGATCCTGTCAAGTTAGCAATCAATAAAGCATGTTAGATACAGAATTTGAATCCTGGCCTCCTTTGTCCTCACAGTCCAGTCCTGACTCCTCGTCCCTCTTTCCTCCACAGGCTCTGATTCCAAGCCATGTGCCCAGCCCTTTGACTCTGGAGCTGCAGCCTCACCCAACAAAAGCAGCTGTGGACCCCGGAGACCCAAGAATCCAGATTCCTTCTCAACCATGGAGGATGAGCAGGCAGGTGCCAGGCAGCTGAGACAGATGGGCAGGAGATGATGGCCACACTGGCAGCAAGTACACTGGTTTAGGATCATGTTTGGTTTTTGTTTGTCTGCTTGCTTTTGAGACAGGGTTTCCTGGTAGACTCAGCTGGCCTGGAACTCACTATCTAGACCAGGCTGGCCTTGAACTCACAGAGATCTGCCTGCCTCTGACTTCTAAGTGCTGGGATTAAAGGCAAGTGCCACTATGCCCGGCATCAGGTCATGTTTTACCAGACACTTTTTAGTTCCCTCACAAAGCCCACCTCTAAAATGTAGCAGAAGAGTTATCATCCTGTTTTAAAGATGAAGAAACTGACTGGATCCTTTCTAGAATAAGAAGAGAAGTAGAAGAATGGAAGGAAGGAAGGAAGGAAGGAAGGAAGGAAGGAAGGAAGGAAGGAAGGAAGGAAGGAAGGAAGGAAGGAAGGGGGAGGGAAGTGTGGGTAGATTGGTGGATGGGTGGGTAGATGGAGGGATGGATGGATGGATGGATGGATGGATTGGTGGGTGGGTGGATGGGTGGGTGGGGGGATGGATGGGTGGATGGATGGATGGATAGATAGATGGATGGGTAGATGGATGGTGGATAAATGGATGCAAGGATGGATGAATGGATGCATGGATGGAGTGGGTTGATAATGGACTGATGAATGTATGAATGAAGGAAGAAAGGAATGAGTAGATGATGGGTGGATGGATGGATGGATGGATGGATGAAAGATGTGGCTAGAAAATTGACTGATGGCCGGGTGTGGTGGCACACGCCTTTAATCCTAGCACTTGGGAGGCAGAGGCAGGCAGATCTCTGTGAGTTCAAGGCCAGCCTGGTCTACAGAGTGAGTTCCAGGACAGTCAGAGCTACAGGGAGACCCTGTCTCAAAAAGGCCAAAAAAAAAAAAAAAAAGAAAATTGATTGATGGATGGGTATATGGATGAATGATGGATTGGTAGATGGATAGTTGGAGTGGATTGATAAAAGAATCATGAGTGTATGGATACAGGGAAAAGTGAGTAATTACATGATGGATTGGTAGATAGATAGGTGGATAGGCAGATGGACAGATGGACTGGTGGATGGATGGTGTGGTTTGATAATGAATTGATGAATGTATAGATAGATGGAAGAAAGGAGTAGATAAATAATGGATTTGTGGATGGATGGATGGATGGTTGGAGTGGATAGGTAATGGACTGAGAGATGGATGATGATGGAAGAAAGAAAGACGTAGGTAGATGAATGGATGAAGGGATGGATAGATATATTGGTGGATAAAGAATGAATGTGGTTATGCTTGAGAGTTAGCATATCAAAGCTCTGGAAGCAGCACACCCACATGTTGGAAACTGGAGGTTGGGCAGGACGCAGTCCTTAAATGAATGGGAACTAGGGATGAAAGGACCAAATGGTCTTCAGGACTAAGGGTGGAGCCAAACTTGAACTTGTGCTTCTCCAGAGAAGCTAGAGAAGTCATTCTGCATAAATTAAGGATGCGGCCTGATGGGTTGGGGGACAAGGTGGGAGAGTCAGGGTTCAAGAGTCAGTTCCATGGGCACAGGGTGAGGAAAGAGACAGCTCCATCTCCACAGGTTCAGAGGGCAAGAGAGATCCATCAGCAGAGTTCTGGGAAACAGACATTCTATACATAGCTAGGGGAACAAGTGACCTCCAGTTGGGCCTACTATTAAAAACTAATTTTAAGAGTCAGATTTTTCTTCTGTTTAGGTAGTTATAATGTTGGTTTAAATAACACCCATGGGCAGAAGAAGAAGGTCTAAGGAAGAAGCAGAAAGAAAAACTGAGGCTGGATAATACAACCCCCTCTAGGGCATGCTCCTAGTGACCTAAAGACCTCCTGTTAGTCCTTGCCTGTTAAAGCCTCCACCACCACATAACAGCACCACCTTGAGGACCAAGACCTTTGGAGAACACTACTTATGTTTAGCTATAATAGGTTATAACATCAATCATGGTGAGATCCTATGTGGGAAGGAAAGATTGTATCTCAAAACAAGCCAGACGGGCTAGGAGATGTCTCAGTCGGTAAAGCACTTACCTGAGTTTGATTCCTAGAACCCACGTTGTGGAGGGGAAGGTAGAGAAATGGCTCAGCTGTTAGGAGCACTGGCTGCTCTTGCAGAGGACCCAGGTTCAATTCCCAGAACTCACATAGCAGCTAACAACCATCCTAAGTCCAGTTCCAGGGGATCCAACACCCTCTTCTGACCTCTGCAGGCATTGCATGACACAGGTGTACTTACATACATACAGGCTCATACACATAAAATAGCAAATAAAATATTTTTTAAAAGCCAGGTCAGGGCCAAGAGATGGCTCAGTGGTGAAGGTGCTTGCTGCCAAGCCTGACTACCTGAGTACGATCCCCAGGACCCACATAGTAGAAGGAGGGAACTGGCTTCTGCCAGTTGTCTTCTGACCTCCACACAAACACTATGGTACACAGACACAGACACACAGACACAGACACACACACACACACGCACACACACACACAATAAATAAATAAATAATGTAATTGATCCAGTGAGGTGGTTTAGCAGCATTTGCCACCAAGCCTGACAACCTGAGTTCAATCTCTAGAACCCAAAAGGTAGAAAGAATCAACTCCCACAAGTTGTCTTTCTGGTCATTGCACATGCGCTATGGCATGAGCATACATACATACATACATACATACATACATACATGCGTTTAAGTCACACAAAACAGTCAGGTATGATGGCACATGCTTGTAATCCCAGTGTTGGAAGGTGAAGACAGGAGACCACTGGGGCTTTTGACCAGCTAGCATCTTGGGAAGCCCCAGGCTACTGAGAGCTCAAAATACACAATGTGGATAACTTCCTAGCTTCCACTAGTACACATGGGTACCTGCACCCACAGACACACACACACTAGGAGCCAGAGATGCTGGGGTCCAGTGACCTTTTCCTGGGGCACATTCACATTGCGCTAGGTCCTCTCACTAAGGCCTACTGTTTGTTTGTTTGTTTGGTTGATTGATTGATTGATTGATTGATTGATTGATTGACAGGATCTCACTATGTAGACCCAGCTGGCTTCTGCCTCTGGAGTGCTGGCACATGCCACCATGCTCAACACAGACCCCACCTCTCAAAGACTCCTCCATTACCCAGTAGCACCACCTTAGAGACTAAGCTTTCAGCATGTGACCCCTGTGGGATGAACCGCATCCAAGGCTACAGCAGATGCTAAGGCCGGGTGTCCCCAGCTCAGCTGCCTCTCTAGTTGGGCATCCTAGAAGGTACGCACCTTGGGCATGGGACTGGTCGCTGCAGGTCTTTTCCCTCAGCACCTGATCTGGGTAGCTTGCCTAATGTCTCTTGTTGTTGCTATGATAAAATGCCCTGACAACAGCTACTAAGGGAGAAAGGTTCATTCTGGCTCACAGGGTGTAGTCAGTCCACTGTGGCAGAGACAACTGACCAGAGTATGAAGTCCCAAGGGTTGGAGAGATGGTTCGGTTGTTAAGAGCACTGGCTGCTCTTGAAGAGTACCTGGGTCTCACATGGTGGCTGACAACTGCCTGCAATGCTACTCCCCTCCTTTCAAATCTCAGGGGTCATCCTGAAAGAGGGGGTGGGAAAACTGTGCAAAGCAGAGTTGTGGATGTTCTGCAGTGAGATGTTACTTAACAGAATTGACAGGGCATTGCACACGTGAGCTCTCAGAAGCTGTGACTGTGCAAGAGCAATCCAGCTACAGTCCTATCATGGACTACAGAAAGGGTCATGAGATCCCACCTCTAGCTGGGAAGCTTCTGGCAACTGGTGGCTGCTGAGCCCGAGAGGCTGCCTGTCCTCCCCTAGATGGCTACATCCAGGTGCATGAGCCAGCACTAAGGGGACTCAGTGGGTAAAAACAAACAGCATGTGAAATTGGGAGATAAAGTGGTGTTGGGACATGGGGAGGCATTACAGGGAGGGAATGGGGTGGATTGGATCAAAACACATTATAAGCAAGTATGAAATCCTTATCATGTATTCATATGTGTATGAGTTTTACCTGCATGTACCTAAGCACACCCATGTCATGCAATGCCCAAGGAGGCCAGAAGAAAGCATGAGATTCACCCGGAACTGGAGTTAGGAATGGTTAGCCACCATGTGGTCGCTGGGAACCCAACAAGAGTCCTCTGCAAGCTCTCAACTGCTGAGCCATCTCTCTAGCCCCCAAGTATAAAATTCTTAAGCAATATTGTCTTTAAAAATGCACATTGGCACACACTTTAATCCCAGTACTCAGGAGGCAGAGGTGGAGGCCAGCCTGGCCTACATAGTGAGTTCTAGGCTATCTAGGGCTACAGTGAAACCCTGTCTCAAAAAACAAACAAACAAGAAAACAAAATCCCTCACAGGAATGCTCAGAGATCCATTTCCCAGCTGATTCTAGATTGTCAAATTGACAGTTCACATAAACTATCACAGTAACATTTGACAATGTCCAATTCACTAAGGACAAATGACCTGTGTGGGGGTCAGCTTTAATGATCAACTTGACACAGCTGAGAGTCACAAGGACATCTCAGTGAGTGACTGTCTGCATGGGGTTGGCCTGTGGACATGTCTGTGTTAATTGGTGTAAGTGGCCAGAGAGGTGACTCAGCAGTGAGGAGCACTTCCTGCTCTTGCAATAGACCCCAGTTCAATGCTTAGCACCTACACCAGGCAGCTCACAACTGCCTACAACTCCAGATCCAGGATTTGACACCCTCTTCTGGCTTCTGTGGGCACATACACATGCACACATGCACACACATAAATTTAAAAACATCTTCAGCAGAAGGAGAGAGCTGGCTCAGTGGATAGGAGCACTCATCCATAATTCCAGTTCCAAGGAATCTGCAGGCATTGCACATATATGGTGCATTTATGCATATGCAGGCAAAATATTCATACACATAAAATTTCTAAGAAGAAGAATTATCCCAAGTGTCATAGAGGATCCAGGGGAAATAAGCATCGAGGACGACAATGCCAGGTCTGGGCTCTGACATGCTGACTGCTCCATGCAGGAACTGTGGGATACAAGAAATGGGATCTGCATGCTGGTAGAGAGGGAAACAGCCAAGCTTGGGGGGCAGGGGAGTGAGGCTCTGCCCACCCAAGAAGTCTTCCTACTTTCTGCATCCATTCATATCTATAGGGTAGTGTGCCTATATGTGTGAGTGTGTATGCCCATGTGTGTGGTGTGTGTGATGTATACACATGTGTGCATGGTGCACAGAGGACAAAGAAAACTGTCAGATGTCCTGCTCTATCAGTCTCCTTATTTCCTTGCAGCAGGGCCTGTCACTGAACCTGGAGCTAGGCTGGCTGCCGATGAGCCAGAGCCATCTCCTAACTCTACCCCACAGTGCTGGGGTCAGTTCTACCATGAACAGACACGGGTGCTGAGGGCTTGAACTCAGGTTGTCACAATTGTTAAGTGAGTGTTTGCTCTCCAGATCACCATCATGACCTTTGCCATCCAGTCAGTCCACAAAGTAAGAGGCTTGAGTGTGTTCCTGGTCCCCTCCCTCTCTTATCCACCATTTAGTCACATAAGCTTTGAACCCTGAAGAGCTCGTATCTCTCCAATTCTGCAGCTTTGTCCCGTGGCTCTGGGGAATGACATTACAATGGCTCACCCAGACGATTTGCACAAGGGTCTTCCCAGGCCCTCCTCCTTCTACCGAGCCCCATGTAAAACTTGAATAACCTTTCTTTTTAAAAATTTCACATGCGTTATCTGTGCATGTGTGCATACACATATGTGTGTATGCACACGTCCATGTTTCTTGGTTAATATGGAGGTCAGAAGACAACTTCTGGAATTATGTTCTCTTCTTCCACCACGTGAGTGTGGAGATCAGTCGGCGCAGGCTTGATGGCAAGCGCCTTTACCTTGTGAGCCATTTTCCCATCTCTTTTTTAAATATTTATTTTTGTTTTATGTGTATGAGTGATTTTTCTGGCATGTATGTAAGCGTACCATGTATGTTCAATGGTGAAGCCAGAATAGGGTGTCAGATCCCCTAGAACTAGAGTTTCAGACAGCTATGAGCCACCATGTGGGTGCTGGGAACCTCCTAGGTTGTCCTCAAGAGCAGCCAGTGCTCTAATCCCTGAGCTGTCTCTTCAACCCCCATTCCTTTTTTTTTTTTTTAAATCATTTAATTTGTGTGTGTATGTGTGTGTGTTGGCATGCATATGCACACGCCTATGCACGTGTATGTGGGGTGTGTGTGTATGTACAGGTGTGCATGCATATTTGTGTATGCCTGTTGGAGACTAGAAGACAGCCTTGGCTATTATTCCTTAAGAGTAATCAATTTTGAGTTTATTTATTCACTTATTTTCCTTTCATGTGTATGAATGCTTTGCATGGCTATAAAAGTACCAAATGCAGGGCTGGAGAGATGGCCTAGCAGTTAAGAGTGCCGACTGCTCTTGCAGAGGACCCGGGTTCGATCCCCAGCACCCACATGGCAGCTGAAAACCGTCTTTAACTCCAGTTCCAGGGGGATCTGACTCCCTCTTCTGACCTTCGTGGCATTGCACGACATGGGTGCACAAACCTGCATGCAGACAGTACATTCATACACATGCGAAAATAATTAAAATTTATTTCAAAAAATAGAAAGTACCAAGTGCATACAATGCCTGAAGAGGCCAGAAGAAGGCGCCAAATCCCCTAGAACTGGAATTACAGGTGGTTGTTGTTAGCCACCATGCAGGTGCTGGAAACCAAACTGGGTTCTCTGCAGGAGCAGCCAGTGCTCTTAACCACTGAGCTGTCTGTCTAGACCCCACTTCATTTTTTCAACAAGGTTTCTCACTTATTTGGAACTCAGCGAGTAGGCTGCCCTGGCCGGCCAGTGAGCCCAGGGATCCAGCAGCCTCCGCCCACCAGCACTAGGATTGCAAGTGCACACAAGTGCTTTTCTACAGGTGGTGCTGGGAGAAGAACTTGGACCCCCATGTTCACAAGACAGGCACTTCGCTAACTGAGCTATCCCCACCCCGCACTTGAATAGTCTTTATGAAGACAAAAAATAGTTACCCAGCCCTCTGTGCTCCCTACAGTTCTAAGTTAGAAAGTTAGAGTCTTAAAAAAAATTTTTTTTTGAGACAGTGTCTCTTTAGCCCCAACTGACCTGGCACTCACTATGTAGACCAGGCTGGCCTCAATCTCACAGATGCCCCTGCCTCTGCCTTTGCCCCCCAAGGGCACCTACCTGCAGATTCTTAAAATGTAAATCCCTTCAACTTGAGTCCCTGCATATCTCACCCTCTTTCCCCACTCTCTGCACCTCCAATAGTTAAGGATACTTGGTAGTTGCTGGGAGGTTCTGTGAACTCCGCAGCCTGAAGGTTCTGGGCACGATCTATGATTGCTTAGAATGTTCTCACCCACAGACTGTACCTAGCCAACACACACACACACACACACACACACTCAGCCTTCAGAGCTTCAGTAGCTGGGACTGCCCCCAGGAAGCCTTCCTGGATCCCCTGTCTACACCCTGAATAACCCTTGGACCTGTCCCTCTCAGTTCTTTTCCATCTGGCTGCCTCAAATCTGCTATTATAGCTGATTACAAAGGTGTATGGCTATGGGGGCTGGAGAGATGGCCTAGAGGTTAAGAGCACCGACTGCTCTTGCAGAGGACCCAGGTTCGATCCCCAGCACCTATATGGCGGCTGAGAGCCGTCTTTAACTCCAGTTCCAGGGGAAATCGATGCCCTCTTCTGACCTCCGCGGCGTTGCACGACACGGGTGCACAGACCTACATGAAGACAGTACATTCCTACACATACAAAAATAAATAAAAATTAAAAGATAAAAGGTGTGTGGTGCATATACCCTCTCTCCCCAAACACTACATGTTCTTTCCTTTCTCGAAGGAATAAGGCAGGGGATGATAGACTAGACACCTGATGTCTTCTTTCAGCCTCCCACACAAGTAGATCTCTCTCTCTCTCTCTCTCTCTCTCTCTCTCTCTCTCTCTCTCTCCACATAGACATACACACACAAGAAAAACAAAGAGGCAGCACACATTTCATCCCAGCGCTTAGGAGGCAGAGGCAGACAGATTCTGTGAGAGATCGAAGCCAGCCTGGTCTACATAGTGAGTGCCAGGCCAGCTGGGGCTACAGGGAGGCCCTGTCTCAAAAAGACAAAAAACAAACAACAAAAAAAGCACCTCAATGCCTGAAGACCTGAGCTCGGTCCTCAGGACCCACATGGTAGAAGGAGAGACATGGCTTCCACATCCGCACTGTGGCATGGCCCACACACAAATACATGTGTTTTTAAAAGAAATCTAATGAAAAAGGAACAAACAAAAGAGATCTTGACCAAGGTCCCATTAAACTAATAAAAGCCATTCCAGGAACTGTCAGTGTTGCTCATTGGTAGAGTATTTTCCTAGATGTACAAGGCTCTGGGTTTATCCCCAGCACTGGAAGAAATAAATAACCCAATAAATAAATAGCCACCACATTGCTGTGAACCCTGACTGTAGACTTTCTTTTAAATATTTTTTTAATTAATTTTATTTATTTCTGTATGTGTATGAATGTTCTGTCTGCATGCAAGTTTGTGTACCCGTGTCATGCAATGACGCGGAGGTCAGAAAAGGGTGTCGGATTCCCCTGGAACTGGAGTTCTCCTGGAATTGGAGTTAAAAACGGTTCTCAGCAGCCATGTGGGTGCTGGTGATCAAACCTGGGTCCTCTGCAAGAGCAGTTGGACTCTTAACCGCTAGGCCATCTCTCCAGCCCCGACTGTAGACTTTCTATGAGGCAAGCCTTCTAGAACATTCTCCTCATTACAAGTTTGTTGGATCTAGTGCTGCAGGCCTATCTCAGCTGCTCGGGAGTCAGAGGCCAGTAGATCACAAGTTCAAGTGAGTTCGACATTGATGTGACCCCTTGCACTAGTTTCATTTCTGTTGCTGTGACTAAATACTGTGACAAAAAGCAACTTGGGAAGGAAAAGGCTTATTCCAGTTTACATTTGCAGTCCATCACGTGGGGGAGACAGGGCGGGAACTCAAGCTGGAACCGGGGAAAAATCATGAAGGAAGATGCTTCCTGGTCACCCATGGGCTCAGGCCCAGCTTTTCTTCTTTCATTTAAAGAATTTTATTATGTTTTTATGTGTATGTGTGCCGGCATGTATATAAGTACACCCATGTCATGCAATGCCCACAGACCTCAGAAGCGGGTGTTGGATACCCTGGAACTCGTGTTACAGACAGTTGTCAGCTGTTGTGTTGGTACTGGGAACTAAACCCAGGTCCTCTGCAAGAGCATCCAGTGCTCTTAGCCATCTCTCCAGCCCCTTCGCTTTCTTACACAGCCCAGGCCCACCTGCCTAGGGGATGGAACTGCCTGGGGGGCTGAGCTCTCAGTCATCTCAGACACAGCCACAGGCCAATCTGATGGAGGAAATTCTTCAACTGAGGTCCCCTCTTCTTGGGCGACTCTAAGCTGAGTCAAGTTGACTTTAACAAAAATTAACCATTTGTGGGGCTGGGAAGATGGCTGTGTGGTTAAGAGCACTAGCTGTTCTTGCAGAAGACCCAGGTTCAATTCCCACCACGCACATGGCAGCTAACAACCATCCATAACTCCAATTCCAGGGGATCCAGCACCCTCTTCTGTCCTCCTTGGCCACTGCATGACATGTGTGCACTTAATTCATGCAGGCATAACACTTAGACATATAAAAGTAACTATGTAGACCAGACTGGCCTTGAACTCGAGCTCCATCTGCCTCTGCCTCCTGAGTGCTGGGATGAAAGGCTTGTGCCACCACGCCTGGCCTGATTTCTCTACTCTTATATAGGTCACGATCCCTTGCCTAGGAATGGTGCTGCCCGCAGTGCATGGGGCTTTGCATGTCAATTAGCTTAATTAAAACACTGCCAACAGCAGGCCACAGCTGCCTGATCTGGCAGCCTGCACGGAGACTCTCTTCCCAGCCAATTCCAGGTTATATCAGCCTGACCATGAAGACTGACCATTACACACTGTCTCAAAAAACTTAAAACATAAATCTAGGACTGGGGGTGTAGTCCATGGAGAGCACATGTGCGTTACTCAAAGTTCAAGCTCTACGAGGAACACAGACATAAAAACAAAGGCACATCAGGACACTCAGCTTCCTTTATCCAGAAGTGCTTCAGATTTTGGATTATTTTTCTTCTTTATTTTTTGTTTCTTTTTTATTTTATTTTTTACTTTATTTATTTTACTGGGGGTGGTACATGATGTGTGTTTGTGTGTGCATGTCTGTGTGTGCATGTGTGTGTGTGGGTGCATGTCTGTGTGTACACATGTGCGTGTGTGTGTGCATGTGTGTGCTTGTCTGTGTGTGTTTTGTCTGTGTGTGCATGTGTGCATGTGTGTGTAGTGTGCATGTCTGTGTGTGTGTCTGTGTGTGTGTTGTATGTGTGTCTGTGTGCACATGTTCATGTGTGTTGCGTGCGTGTCTGTGCGTGTGCATGTGTGTGTTCTGTGGATGTCAGGGTCTCCCCCAGTTGCTCTCCCTTATTTGTGAAGCAGGGTCTCTCACTGAATTTGGAGTCCATTGACTCTGACGGGCTGGTTGACCAACAAGCAATCCTTCGGTCTCTGTTGTCCCAGTTGCTGGGGTTGCAGCTCTACCATGCCAGGCTCTCCTCATGGGTGCTGGGGATCAACTCGGGCGCTCATGTTTCTGTGATGAGCACTTCACCCAGTAAGCCTTACCCAGCCCTGAGCTCTGATTTTGGACTTTTATCAGATTTGGGGATATTTGGGTATGCCCGTTGAGATACATTGGGGATGGAACCCAAGTCTAAATTTGAGATTCTTTTTTTTTTTTTGTCTTTTTGAGACAGGGTCTCCCTGAAGCCCCAGCTGGCCTGGAACTCACTCGGTAGAACAGGCTGGTCTTGAACTCACAGAGCTCCGCCTGCCTCTGCCTCCCGAGTGCTAGGATTAAAGAAAGGCATGTGCCACCATGCCTGGCTTAAAGATGGTTCTTAGCGACCATGTGCTGGGAATCAAACCCGGGTGCTCTGCAAGAGTAGTCGGTGCTCTCAACCACTGAGCTATCAATCTCCCCAGCCCCTGTTGTTTTATTTATTAATGTATACCTTATACTATGGCCTGAGGGGAATTTTATATGCTATTTTTAGTTTCTGCATTTTGTTTTTTATTTGTTTAATTATGGGTATTATGGGGGAGGGGTGTGCGCATGAGTGCAGTGACCACAGACACCAGTAGAGCGCGTCACAGCCTTGGAGCTGGAGTCACCAGAGGTTGTGAGTGGCCCTAGGTGGGTGCTGGGAACTGACCTCTGGTTCTCTGGAGGAGCAGTATGTGCTCTTAACCCTTGAGTCATCTCTCCAGCCCCTTGTTTAGTTTAAAATTTTTCAGTATATTTTTATTTATTTGTGCGCATGTATATGTATGGGGGTGGGGGTTATAGATGTGGGTGCATGTGTGGGACCCAGGTATTGAACTCGGGTCATCAAGCTTAGCAGTGTATTAACCTCTGTTATCTCCCTGGCCCCCATCTCTGTATTTTGACTGTGATCTGTCACATGTGGAATTTTCACTTCTGAAACACGAAGGCTCAGAAATTTGAGGTTTTTAGATTATGTCAGCCTGGATTGACTTAGTGTTTTTGTTTGAAGCCAAGTCACTTTCTTGCATGGCCCAAATGAGATGAATAACTTACATTTTAAAAATAAATGTCTCAGCCGGGCGTGGTGGCGCACGCCTTTAATCCTAGCACTTGGGAGGCAGAGACAGGCGGATCTTTGTGAGTTCAAGGCCAGCCTGGTCTACAATGTGATTTCCAGGACAGCTGGGGCTATAGGGAGACCCTGTCTCGAAAAGACCAAAATAAATAAATAAATAAATAAATAAATAAATAAATAAATAAAATAAAAAAATGTCTCAGGCCAGGCAGGGTGGTGCTTGCCTTTAATCCCATCTGTGAGTTTGAGCCCAGCCTCCTCTATATAGGAAGTTCCAGGCCACACAGGCACACAGGGCTACACAGTAAGACTATGTCTCAAAAGTACCCAAACAAACAAACAGAGACAAACAAATAAAAATAAATGAGCATCTGTGACTTGGGAGGTAGAGACAGGAGAATTTCAAATTTGAAGCCATCTAAACAAAACAAAACACACAAATTTAAAACAAGTTTGGACCATGTAGCAAAACCCATCTCAAAAAAGTAGCCAAACCTGGGTAATAGAGTGACTGCCTAGAATCCCCAGTGATGGGCTGGGGTGTGGCTCAGAGGTAGAGCTCCTGTCTAGAATTCCCCAGTGATGGGCTGGGGTGTGGCTCAGTGGTAGAGCTCCTGTCTAGAATCCCCCAGTGATGGGCTGCGGTGTGGCCCAGTGGTAGAGCTCCTGTCTAGAATCCCCCAGTAAGGGGCTGGGGTGTGGCCCAGTGGTAGAGCCCCTGTCTAGAATCCCCCAGTGAGGAGCTGGGATGTGGCTCAGTGGTAGAGTATCGTTGTTCAATGTCTTTGTTTCATTCCCTCAGTAGACCGCCTGTCTAGAACCCCCCAGTGATGGGCTAGGGTGTGGCCCAGTAGTAGAACCCCTGTCTAGAATCCCCCAGCAAGGGGCTGGGGTGTGGTTCAGTGGTAGAGCTCCTGTCTAGAATCCCCCAGTGAGCGGCTGGGGTGTGGCTCAGTAGTTAGAGGGCTAGCCTAGCATGCTCAAAGCCCTGGGTCCTGCCTATTCCACTGCAACAGCTCTGTGTCAGTGCATAGTCTGCAGCCGCCTGTGGTAGCCTTTTCTAAGAATGGGAAACTCTGAGGTGTTTTGCTTCTGGGTTGGACTTAGCAGAAGGCTGAGGAAGAATACCCATCCACTAAGGCTCGTTGAGTCTGGGGAACAGCAGACATGACAGGAACAGGGATTTACTTCATCCCCTGTGGGGCGTCACAGCTGGTCTATGGTGTTTAATTAGATCTTGGGAAAGGCCCGCAGTGCATGGGCTCCTATCTTTTCTCACCCAGGAAGTGAGTCTGAGAAAGAGTTCAAGCTTCCAAGGAAATGAGGGGGTGAAGAGTTTCCCTCCCCCACCAATTCAAGTGTACCTGCTGGTCTGGGAGCTGGAACAAGCTGTGTTTCAGCTGCCCAGCACCCTCCTCCCCAGCTCTGGCCTGGCTCCTGCCTCTGCCTGGGATGAGAGAGGCCAGACTCTGAGAGAAGAGGGAGCCCAGAGCCAGCCCAGAGCCCATCCTGACGTGTTTATATTTATGGGGAGATAAAAAGCAGAGATACAAGGAAACCTTGGGGGGGGGGGCGGAGTGGTGAGCAATGTAGACAGGAATCAGCAAGAAGTTAGTTCTCCAGG
Organism: Rhizomys pruinosus; assembly: GCA_009823505.1. Taxonomy (NCBI): domain Eukaryota; kingdom Metazoa; phylum Chordata; class Mammalia; order Rodentia; family Spalacidae; genus Rhizomys; species Rhizomys pruinosus. The sequence goes on along the minus strand of VZQC01012024.1, from coordinate 806,056 downwards.
CACCAGTGACAGGAATGGTGCAATCTACTGGCTGGGCGAGATCTTCGAGGACGCTGCAGCCGAAGTCTTAGGAGAGCAAGGGCAAGGTCCCCCTGATCCAGCCAGAGCCAGGCGGCCTGCGTTCAGAAAAAGGCTGATGGAAAAGAGGACATAGTATTTATTTAATTTTTTTTTTGTCTTTTTTTTTTTTTTTTTTGAGACAGGCGTTCCCTGGATCTCTGGCTGTCCTGGAACTCACTCTGTAGACCAGGCTGGCCTTGAACTCACAAAGATCCACCTGCCTCTGCCTCCCAAGTGCTGGGATTAAAGGCGTGTGCCAAGACCCCTGGCCAATTTATTTTTATGTATATGAGTGGTTTGCCTGTGTGTTTCTAAGTGCACCTGTGTGTGCAATGCTCATGGAGGACAGAAGAGAGTGTCAGGTGCCCTGGAACTGGAAATACAGGTGATTGTTAGCCAGGAACAGAACTCGGGGCCTTAGTGCTCTTTTTTTTTTTTTTTTTTTTTTAATGGCTCTTTTCAGTTTATTGCATGAAGGAGTTATAACTAGTCCAAGTTAAAAGTGGACCCCAAATAGGTTACATTATACAAGCTGTGAAGTTTTTAAACTTGTGACAAGGACAGAAGGGAAATTCTACTCATTGCAAGGAAACCCTCACTTAAGCTTCAGAGAGCCACAAGCACTTAAAACCCATGAACCTCAGCGGTCGTCCTTAGCCAGTCCAATCTCTATCAGGAACTGGCATATGTTCTTGCACTGGTCACCCTGTAGCTGAATTACTTCTCCACTATTCCGGATGCTCAATTACAGTACCATTGCAGGCAAATTTCATTTTAGTAATCATCAGGATCCCTTGGACAGTAGTAAGGTCTTCCTGCCTTTCTCTGTTGAATTCTTATATGGATATAATCCTCAGTGCCAGCAGGAAGCAGGTCATCACCCTTACTTCATCAGCAAAGGGTCGAAAGAATGGAGGTTCTGGATAGCGGACATAGATAGATTCCTTTTCCTCGGTGGAAACGGCCTGCGGAAGGCGGCTGGCGGGAGAGGCAGGGCGGGGGGGGGGGGGGGGCGACGACGACACGGAGCGTCGGGAAGCGAGGGGGCTCGAGGGGGCGGCAGCTGAGTCCTCGGCGGCGGCTCAGTGACTGGGGCCTACTGCTCTTAACTGCTGAGCCATTTCTCCAGCCCCTCCACATTTTATCATACTGCCATCAAAGGGAGGCTGAGCCCGGGGTGGACAGGAGAATGATAAGCTGGGTCTGGGCTGGGGATGGGGGCTTGGGACCAGGACATCCCAGCTCTGCCATTTCTTGCCCAACACTTTCTTTTCCCAACCTACAGGAAGATGCTGTCAGTAAGAGCTCAGAAGACCTGAGCCTGGATCTGGAGGCCCTTGAGGGCAGTGAGTATCTCAAGGATTTGGGCTTAGGGGCCCCCTCCAACAACAGCCGGCCTGGAGAGGCTACAGACCCTCAGACACTGAGCAAAGAAGTTAGAAGAGAGTCACCCTGCTCAAGCTCCGACGGAGCCCAGGCTCTGCCTCGGAGACGGAGACGGAGCTGGGAGAGACCCCGGAGCTGCTCGGAGAGATCCCGGAGCTGCTCGGAAAGCTGTCAGAGGTAGCTCTCTCCCCCAAGTCACTGTCTACTTTCTGGGTTGCCACCTGGGACAGGACAGGGATCTGGTAACCCAGAGCCAGTCCCAAGGACACACTGCTATCCTAAGGCATTGCTGTGGTCTGTTAGTGGTCTGGAAGTCTTGATTGGGTTCAGTTTCTCAGCTGATTAAAGAATTAAAGGGCAGGGGCTGGAGAGATGGCTCAGCATTGGTTGCTCTTGAAGAGGACCTGGGTATAGTTCCCAGCACCCACAAGGCACCTAACAACTGTGTATAACTTCAGTTCCAGGGGATCTGATGCCTTCTTCTGGCTTCCATGAGTGGTGAACACATATGGTGCACTTACATATATGCAGACAAAACACTCATACACAAACATATTTTTTAAAGAATCGAGAGGCAAGAAAAATCTTATAGACAGCAGAGAGCAACAGTCTTTATTGAATGATAAGGAATCATATCCATACTTATATTCATTCATGGAAAGAGAAAAATCTCTCCTTAAGTAGAGAGGGGACCCAGAAACTGAAAATTAAAAGCCCCCTAGAGAGGGCCTGGGTTTTAAGGGTTTTAGTGGCTTCCCTGCCTCTAAACAAAGAAGTACATGCTGGTAGGTCACAGCTCCAAGCTTAGATATGTCCAGGGCTATGTGAGGGGCCTGTGGAGGTTAAGAATAAGGGCTTCAGGGTGTAGTGAGAGAATTAAGCATGGGTGTGCACTCAGCACAGGCAGACAGGTGTGCATGCTGGGTCTAGGTGATTCTTCAGTGTGCATGCCCATGAGGCTCTTTGTGCAGTGTGCCTGCCACCAGCCTATGAATACACAAAGCCACAGATTCACATGTACTCAGAATGGCGAGCACTCAGCTCCCTCCGCCCCACAGTAGCACCATCAAGCAGTGCCAGAGGCTTCGGACACACACAGCCCAGCTGCCCAACTGCCCCCGAGAGGGCTCCAGATGTAGTTTAATGGTAAAGTGCTTGCCTATTACAGATGAGGCCCTGTGTCCCATCCCCATTACTGCAAGTAAACAGTCAAGAAAAAGTGGGGGGGGGAGGGAAAGAGAGGGGGAAAGGGAAGAGAAGAGGGAGATGGAGGGAGGGAAGGAAGAGAAAAAGAATGGGAGTGGGAGAGGGAGGAAGGGGAGGAGGAGAAAGGAAACTATCATAGAAAAAAAGAGAGAAGAAAAACCAGAGGGGAAGAGAGAGAGAGAGAGAGAGAGAGAGAGAGAGAGAGAAGAAACCACCACAGAAATAGCAAAAGAAAAGAAAGAAATTAAGAAAGGAAGAAAAGGAAGAGAAAAGGAGGAACCAAGCCCCAAATCAAAGTTGCGTCTGTGTGGAGCATGCGACAGCTGAAACACAGCTTTGAGAGCTCTAACCAGCTGCCCCCTCACCGACACTGCAGACCCTCTGTGCTGGGAGGTCCGGATGCCTCTATTTGGCCTCCCACCTCCCCAGCCTGGAAGGCCCCTGGGAGAGACGTCCCCTCCAGCCCTGGTGTGCTCCAGGCAAGGCTGATGGCCTCTAGGCCCTGAGGCTTCGGTATCTGTTCCTCCCCAGGCTTAGCCTCAACACCGCAGCCCTGGACCAAGGCACCTGTCTCCCAAGGACCCTGGCTAGTCTTGCTCTCAATCTGTCTGGAGAAGGGTTGAAGATATGGGTCCAAGGCTACCTGTCTGGGGATGGGACCCCAGCAGAACACCCAAGCAAGGTGGGTGAAAATCCAGACTCTTCCCTGAGCAGCAAAGCCTGTGTGGGGGTGAGAGGGAACACCTCCCTGAACCTGTGTGGGGTGAGAGGGAACACCTCCCTGAACCTGTGTGGGCGAGAGGGAACACCTCCCTGAACCTGTGTGGGACGAGAGGGAACACCTCCCTGCAGCCTGTGTGGGGTGAGAGGGAACACCTCCCTGAACCTGTGTGGGGTGAGGGGGAACACCTCCCTGCAGCCTGTGTGGGGGTGAGAGGGAACACCTCCCTGAACCTGTGTGGGGTGAGGGGGAACATCTCCCTGCAGCCTGTGTGGGGGTGAGAGGGAACACCTCCCTGAACCTGCGTGGGGTGAGAGGGAACACCTCCCTGCTGCCTGTGTGGGGTGAGAGGGAACACCTCCCTGCTGCCTGTGTGGGGTGAGAGGGAACACCTCCCTGCTGCCTGTGTGGGGTGAGAGGGAACACCTCCCTGCTGCCTGTGTGGGGTGAGAGGGAACACCTCCCTGAACCTGCGTGGAGTGAGAGGGAACACCTCCCTGAACCTGCGTGGAGTGAGAGGGAACACCTCCCTGAACCTGCGTGGGGTGAGAGGGAACACCTCCCTGACCCTGTGTGGGGGGGTGGGAGAGTACTGATATAGGACGGAGGGGAAGAATGTCATAAACAGCTTTTGGCTGTGACTTACTTTGGGTCCTGGGATACTATTTGCAATCACCTATTTTCTTTTGTATAAAACCCAATACCCCAGACTGGGTATGTTATAAGGAGAAGAGGTTTGTTTCGGTTCATCAATCTGCAAGTCCAAGCTGCACCTAGCAGTGGGTGTTTTCTGAGACTTGGGTAAAACTTCCCAAGTGGGGTAGGCTGGCTGGCTGGACAGCAGGCTCCGGGATACAGTCTCCACCTCCAAACTGGGATACAACACTGTACATATATCAACACTGCTTCATTACATGATGCTTCTGCTTGAAGGGACGAGCTATTGCCTGAAAACCAGACCTGTCTTTACTCTTATAAACATACCTGGGGTGATGGAGATGGTTAGTCATGAAATCCTTGTGGCATATAGCTTGTGGAACCTGAGTTTAGACCTTGGCCCCTATAAAGCCTGGCGGGTGGAGAGTGTTTGGGGGCAAAAAAGTTGGATCCTTGGGCTTCAACAGCAGCAGCAGCCTCTGCAAGTGATGAACTCAAGGCTCAGCAAGGCTCAATGAAAGACACTGCCTCGAGCGGGCGTAGGTGGTGCACGCTTGTAATCTCAGTCACTCGCGGGAGGCAGAGGCAGGTGGAATTCTGTAGTTCAAAGGGCCAGCTGGTCTATAGGTGATTCCAGGATACTGAGGGCGTACTACAGGGAGACCTTGTATCGAGAAGAGCAGAAAGAAAGAAAGAAAGAAAGAAAGAAAGGAAGGAAGGAAGGAAAGAAGGAAGGAAGGAAGGAAGGAAGGAAGGAAGGAAGGAAGAAAAAGAAAGAAAGAAAGAAAGAAAGAAAGAAAGAAAGAAAGAAAGAAAGAAAGAAAGAAAGAAAGAAAGAAACTGCCTCAAAAAATAAGGTGGTGGGCTGGTGGGCTGCCCAGAGGACTTGGCGAAAGAAAGAAAGAAAGGAAGGAAGGAAGGAAGGAAGGAAGGAAGGAAGGAAGGAAGGAAGGAAGGAAGGAAGGAAGGAAGGAAAGAAAGAAAGAAAGAAACTGCCTCAAAAAATAAGGTGGTGGGCTGGTGGGCTGCCCAGAGGACTTGGCCACTGAAGGTGCTAACCACCAAGTTTTTATTTTTTAATTCATTTTTATTTTGGGTGTGTGAATGTTTTGCCTGCATGTGCATGCACCTGTGCGTGCAATGCCCACAGCAACCAGAATAGGGCATAGGATCCCTCTGAAACTGGAGTTTGGGATGGTTATTAGCCACTATGTAGGTGCTGGGAACCAAACCCAGATCCTCTGCAAGTGCTCTTAACCATCTGAGAAACCCCTCCACCCCTGCCATCCAATCTCATGGTCTGAGCTCAATCCCCAAACCCAACAGTAGAGGGAAAGAATCACAACTCCCAGAAGTTGTCCTCTGACCTCCACGTTCATGCTGTGGCATATGTATCTCTCTCTCTCTCTCTCTCTCTCTCTCTCTCTCTCTCTCCTTCTTCCTCTCTCTCTTTCTTTCATACACACATGCACACACACATGCAATAAATAAATGTAATAAAAAATTCAGGTCTAGAGAGATGGCTTAGTGGTTAAGAGCACTGGCTGCTCTTACAGAGGACCTGGGTTTGGTTCCAAGCACCCACATGGTGATAACAACCATCTATAAGTCCAGTTTCTGGGAATTTGAATTTGATACACTCTTCTGACCTCCACACACATTGCATGCACATGGTGCACTTATACACGTGTAGGCAAATATTCATGTATAAAATACAAACAAATACATCTTTTATATTTATTTATTTTAGGTATATGAGTGTTTTGCCTGCATGTATGTAAGTGCATCCATGTCATGCAATGCCCATGGAGGTCAAAAGAAGGCATCAGAGCCTGTCTCCTTATCCCAGATAGGATTGGAGAGACAGAGACCAACAGAGAAATTGGGAGAGATCAATGGACCAAGAGTGAGATATGGACAGGAGGAGAGAGAAAGAGAGAGAGAGAGAGCATAAGCTGTCTCCTTGCCTGAGATATAACCAGCAGTAAGAGGGAAACTGAGTCTGAGGCTGGTACTGCATCCAAGGAGGGCTTATATTTAAGTCCTGAGATACAGCTGTTAGCTGGGAATTCATGCTTGGAGCTGTGGCCTGTGTGTGGCTGGGACATCTTCACCCTTGACATGAATCATGGCTGAAGAATTCCCATTTCCTACAGATCTGAGTCCCAGTCTCAAACATGCTTGAGATACTGGGCAAGGGCTGCATCCTGTGGTTGGGGTAGGGGAGCCCCTGATGTAGCTGAGGCTGGAGCTGGCGAGGGGAAGAGGGGTTGCCCTGGGCGTGTGTACACTTGATCTGGAGATGTTGAGTTTCCAGCCCAGGCTGCACATACCGCTTCCCCTGCAGGAATCCACCAGCTCGGAGAAGAGGCTGAGGTCCCAGTCAGTCCCCCTGTCCTGCAAGGAGATCGGCTGTCTGGAACTGGCTCCAGACCCAGATGTGTCCACCTCTCCTGTGCAAGGTAGCCCTGCCTCTGAATGCTTCTGGGCTGCACCAAGTGGGTGAGATAGGGAAGGGGTTCTCACTAGAGGTAGAGGCCCCACGAGTGGAGTCCCAGCCGGGCCTCAGGGAGGGAAAGGTAATGATGGAGCAGGTACAGGGTCCCCTGGACCAGGAGAAGACAGACCTGTAGGTGAAGAGAAAGGACATTCTGTCTCTCTTCCTCCCTCTTTTTTTTTTTTTTTTTTTTTTTTAGAACTCCAGAGAAGGTAGATGACCATTCATCCCAGAAACTTTTTTTTTTTCACAGGGACGGTAGCTGACCATTCATCCCAGAACACACATGGAAGGTAGATGACCATTCATCCCAGAAGGAGAGAATGACCCCTACAAGTTGTTCCTCTGTCCTCTTTCCTTCCAGGTCAGGGGCCGGGTTGGCAGTCGCCCCAGCACATAACCATAATAATAAAAGTTATGTTATGGTAGCATGTACGGCTGCATCCGTGAAGAGGTCAGAAGGGGGGCATTGGATTCCCCTGAAAGGGGAGTTTTTTACAGATGGTTGTTAGGTCCCATGTGGGTGCGGGACATTGAAACCTCAGGGCCGCTGCAAGTGCAGTGCCGGGGCGCGGAACCACGGCGCCAGCGCGGCACCCCCAAAGGAACCAAGAGGAA